>ATSW01122903.1:0-10219 GCA_000444245.1 Botryllus schlosseri | reverse complement strand
ATTGTATCGCATTTTTGTGGTGTATTGAACTGATAAAATTGCTAATAAACAAATGATGATGATGATGATGATGATGATAGTCTTACAGTAGAACATCGTAAAAGTGATGAAAATGAAGTGGTCGATGTGTCGATGTGTCGATAGGCGAAATAGAATGCATGATTTGCTGCGACTCCGCACTTCCCTGCCTATTACAGATGCTAAGCTACTCATGATGATGTACCGTTGTATAATAAGTATGATAAACTTACTTGGACTTACTGAACTTACCGTGGGGAGTTATGGGGAATCCAGGCGCCCAAAAGGTATCAAATTTTCTCGATTCGTCGAAAAGCGACTTGACAAAATTCTTATCCTTGAGTAAGATGTACGTTATCTCGTGATCTGCGGGATCAAATATTGTACGATTTGATTCTTTCACATCCGAAATGACGTCATTTGAAGCGGGTCCATTAATAGGGCTCGGTTTCTTGCCGACATTCTGCAGCGTCTGTCTTCGAGTTACATCTTTTACGTCGTTCTTTACGTCGCGAGAATGATTTTTATTGTCTTTTCCCTTGAGATTCATGTCCGGCACGAGATACCTGTCGTTCTCTTTTGTGTGGTCAGGCTGCTGTGAGTCATTAATATTACATAATACTCAATTTCAAATTCCGTATTACATAATAATATACTTAATAATGATCTGATATAAGATAATAACCAATATAATCATACAGATCGCTATTCAATTCAAGATGATATTCACGGGTAAAGGAGATTGGAAACAGTCGCAAAAGCTGATGGTACCTTGTTCTATCATACGTTACTTTATTGAATTGAATAGTATATTGAAGTTCTGTACCTCCAAGAAGCTGTTTATTGAATTAATACAAAATTTATGGTTGCGTCGAAGTTCGTGGGATGTAGGCCGTAGAGTTACATTTAAAACAAAAATCGATTTAAAACAAACATGTTTAGAACAAGGCCCTTGTTTAAAACATGTTTTTTATTCTTTTTTTTTTAAAGCCATGACGTCACCAATATTCAACTGTGACGTCATAGTGGATTGACATTGAGAATTGAAAATATAGGGTAATTACAGCTCCTTTGACGAGATATCTGTACTATAAATGTTGAACCGACTATTTTGCGGGTTCCAACCCACCCATATCGATATACGTCGGCTATATCGGGTGGTAATTGTCCGTAGGCTCATATACAACATGTTTTTTGGAAAGTATTTACAAAATTATAACATAATTGTACAACTTAAAAAAAACACGATTTTTTTTTAAAGACATTTGTATAAAACACATGTTTTAAACAAAGTGCTTTAAAACACTATTTGTTTTAATTGCGACCCTAGTGGGATGAATGTATTGGGTATGAATGATGAGCATGACCGCCTATGCATAATGAGCATATGTGTACTTGCTCGGGTCGTGTCTCGAACGGAAATACCAACGACACTGAATAATTTTTAGTGACAATATAGCTTGTGAAAGCTCTCTTTGTCTCTCTGGCGCATAGCCATGTCAAGCACCGGATGATTCCACTCGGGCCGAGATGCGATTATGAGTGAATATAAAAATGCAAGTATGATCCAGTATAATTCCATCAAAAGTAAGGAAATACTTTTAAGTAAATAAACTGCCAGGGTAGTAAATGACAAACATGTTCATTGTTCAATGTTCGTATGCCAAGACTAACAAGTCTGTGCCCTCGAAGAGCAAAATTTACACAACCTGTGCAAAATGTTCGTGATGAATAAATGGCTCGAAAGCTTATATTCACAGAGGCGAAAACGCCAAAGCTATCATATGTATTATGCAAGTTAACGATAATACAAAGCAAATATATGTGGTCGCACGGCGATATAACTTCTGACTCAGTAGATCCCATCGTGACAAAGCCATATGGTGAAATTCTATTCATCAAGTGTGAACTTAAAAGTGTACGTTGTGTTGGAAATAATTTGTTCTAGTGTCGCACTTTCTTTAGCGTTGTGTGGGGAACTGGCTCACTCTATAATACTTTTTCGTGACCGAATATCGTATCCGTGGATAGTCTCAGGGGACTTGGTAACTATGAATGAACTAAGAAGCGCCCACGTTTACGGCTAATGTATTGCACACTACGCAAACGCAGGGACAACTCCGCATCACCAACGAAACAACAGAAGCATAGAAATGTGCATGCGGTGAAAACATATGTTCATGGCCCTCTGGTAGAGCCACGTTATAGTGGCTTACAGCTGTAGTCAGTCGGCCAATCATTGTATTTTTACCAATTTCATTGTTCGCAAATCAAGGAGTACGTTAGCCCTCATGGTCTGCAACGTTACATATTGTGTATAGGCTTGATAATGAAACACCCCATTAAAAGCAATGGTATTGATTTGAAGGCAACATTTCGGGGTGGTTTGTTTAATTAGTCCGACTCAAAACGATATAGAAGTCTGCATCCAGCCCGCGAGCTAAATTGAGTTTGGCATGCCTGCTATTGCGGGAAATTCGAGAGATGTACTTGTACAATTCACATGCAAACAAGTATGGCCAAAAGCCTACATAAAGATGTTACCTTCTTTGGAATTGAACCCTTTCGTCGATGATTTTCATTCATTCTGTAATATGGCGCAGGTGTAAGTTATTATAACTCGAGAACATCCCAATATAATTCGATGTAAAAATAGCTATAAATGCGATGGGAATTTATATTCCCTTGTTGTAATTTGTCGACTCCAGCATTATCACATGAGAAAATGAATTAAAATGAAATGTCCGTGCTCGGTCATAAAGAGCTATCAAAATTATGGTCAAATTTCAAGTTAAACACATATCTCCGGCGATTGACTAGCCAATGTCTGTGACGCCACATGCTAATCTACTTCTGCAAAATATAATTACTTGAGTAATTTCTAGAGCTTTTGATTTCTATTTCAAATATGTACGTTTTTTATCCAGTTTATACGAATTTCCAATTTATTGATAGTAATATACTATGGCGATGTGAAGCATTACGGCAGCTCGATCACAACTACACGGGTAGGCTATGTCGTTTCTATGATAGACGGTAGCATTGTCCTACTTGTTTGGATGATATGCTCCGTCGTAACGAAATGTCAAGTTTTCCACTGTCAGAAGAAATTTACGCAGCGACAATTCTCGTTCATAACATAATATAGGGGCGTATAATTTCTGTTCACGAAAACATCGGCTCTCACTACCTTATCGACTCAATCATTAAAATTGAGCAGTCGAATCGATATTCCCGTCGCTATTCTTATGACGTTATAAGTCAGCCACTTTCTGCAACTTTCTAATATTATTTACTTTAGTGTTTCCTAACGCTTGAATGACTTTGTTCGTTATAACAGCACCATGATGTTTAACGTCTAACTATTATCTTGCTGTTCATGGTCCGATCCAGTAGCAGCGATTAACTGGGTTTGTATAGATGGAATGTAGGAAATGTGTTATTAACTTTATAAATATAGATGTGGCTGCGTAGCAGACTAAAGCTTTAATTATGTGGCTAGGCGGTATCAAGAAATTTCTCACCTTTTGCTCTGAATTTCCGACGTAGGAAATCTCCGCTCATTTCGTTCGGATTCTGCTTTATCAGACACAAAATCCATTGAAAGACACCATACTAGTTACCCGTGAGCATACCTATTACATGCGACTCATAACTTGCTGCAGTTGTCAACAGCCTATCCGTTGCCTCCTCCTGGATATATTCGTCAACGTTGTCCGATACCTCATTCTGAATTTGATCATTACGAGTGAGATCGACATCATGGTTGATATGTTCTTTCTCGACCGCGATATTGCCAGCTCGAACTTCGCCTTCCAGCGCCCTTCTGTCCGCTAAATGCTTTTCGAATTTCGCTCGGATGTTTTTGCTTCTCTTTGTGTCGGAAATATCGTTCAACAAACCACGACCGTCGTGCCATTTAGCGGTGAAGGACCGGCGAGAAAAGTCACTTTCGATTTTACGGATGTGAGAACCGCCATCCAGTAGCTTGGTTCTACCCGGACTTGAAATTCCCAGGAAAAGATAAATTACAACGATGGTAATAATGCATAGCAGTACTGCGTATCGAACTTTAGCCTTTGCCCGCAAACGCAACATTTTGCGACCGAAAATACCGAGGTGATCAACTTAATGACGCGGGACGTTTTCCATTGCATAGTCCATTCCGCATAATTTCAGACTGAATAGTTTGGTTGAACTGCTAGCATATGATAGTTAGTATTTCTGAATTGAATCATGAAAGTTTAGCGAACTTTGACTCTTGTTCGCAATTTGTTCTAAAAACGATCTAGCTTTATATGGGCTGAGAAAAGTTGATTATTTTGTTATCATTATCCCATGGCCACACGGCGTATAATGCATAAAGTATATATACATGTATACCATCTTTAATCAAAAGTTCAAAGCTGCGCCACTGGATTTAACCGCACTTGAACTCAACATACACGAACCTACAAGCTAGTCAGGAAAACAATATATAAATCTTTTCTATTTCCGATTCTTCTCATCGAAGTACCCTTTCTATTTCTCAACTTCACAACTTTCTTTAATAATGCAGACTAACATTTCCGTGTGTCGATAATCAGGCTCAACTGACATTTTAATAGTCGAGTTAAATCTTGCCGTTTTACTTGGGAATCAGCTTGCTCTCAGTATTATTCGTATGTTTACCACGCTTTCACTTTACGTCAGTACAACGTTGTGCTCTCCAAAATGAGCGATGGGTATAGTTACCTCAAAAGAAGTAAGTACAAATGGAACAAGAAACATCATGATTATGAAATTCATTTTATTTTTTAACTATGAGCTGTGCACGATAGGCCTACCTGACAACGCTTATCAGCGACTAAAGAACCGATATTGGGGCTAGCAATACGCGTTACTGGCTGAAAAGCTGTCTCCTCCTAAAGCTTGATCTTGTGGGGAAACACTAAGCTGTTTTCTAAGCGTCTCGTTCTTGGCAGTGTCTGGGCAATTGGCCAGCATATCAGTTGATTCTCCCTCGATCGAATGATTTTGATTTAACCGAAGACGTTTCAGCTAGTGAGGAATAATAATGCTGGACACAAGCGAATAGCTTGTTGAGGAATAACAGCAACAATATTTTGAAACTGAAATCAATTTCAGCATTACAAAATGTTATATACGGTGCTGCCGAAATCTCATATCAGTTCACGGGCCGTGTGTTGGTGACCCCTACTGTACTTCATATTTTGGGTGCTGATGTGCTACGACCGATCGAGGCTTCAAGCCTTCGCTGTTAGAAGAAAGTATCCAAACGCCAATATAATTCTCGTCAATAAAATCATTCTCTGTGGCAAGGGGAGGTATAATTTCAGCGCTAAGAAAAATTCCACTCTCACTACGCGAGTCGAATCATTGCAATAAATATATTCGATTCGGGCTTGAGTATCCGAAAAGTTACGCCCAGCCCTAAAGATAAACACAATCGCCGGAGCCATAACCGTCGACCGTTTTACACCAAGCAGACACTTTTTTGATGTTTCGATATGGGGAATTTCTAGCATAGACCTACTAGAAATACTACAATTCAGTCGGGGGGGGGGTATAGGCCACCTGTATAGTTTATTGCCAACACAGTGCCGATAATACTCCATATTACAGTTTCGCATTGCTGGATACGTAAATCCGTTTCATGCAAATGAAATAACGAACCTTGTTGGTGTTCACTGTTCAGTGTTCACGATAAATCTACGCCTCGTATAAGCCCTTGCTTTTTCGCATAACAGTGTAGTTTACACATGACTTAGCAACCTTACATGAAGTACAGTTCCCATATTTATGGTGCTATAGTCTTTCGTAATCCGAGCATTGTGCAATGTGCATAATTCATTTGCTACTTTCGCATTCAATGTATTAATTATGGCCTATGAATACTAAAAAGCAACCAAAAGTCTATATACAATAAACCGCTGTCGGTGATAACGCTCGTCCGTTATGAAAACCATACCGGTCGACTGAATTACGCCCGGTTTCGAGAAGATTAACACGAGAAATACGTTCACGTTCCTACACCCCGTTATTAGATAGGTTTTTACAAATGACCAAAACTTCAAGCCATCGCATTATAGTAGCCTATGCAACAATAAGTTATACGGAAAAATGCGCTTTTGAATACTATTTTCTTTTATGAAGAAAGTAAACGTCGATTATAGTACATGGCTGGCGAAAATAATGTAAATGCTACGCAACTGAATTCATATTCATAAGGACGTCCAATATGAACTGACTAACTATGGACAATTCGACACTGAAGCAATATCTGAAACACATATATCTATTAAAATATCACGTAGCTATATAAGAGGTTCAGCTCAGTATAGTCTGATAGTATAGAATAATAAAGAACAAATCCGTGGGAACTACTACAGTCAGTGATACCGCACTCAACGCGCTTCTATACAACTTTACTGCTGCATACCACAATCTGATCGCTGGTAAACTTTGATGGTATAGCGAAAATGCAAGTACCATGCGCTGATGATAATCGGTTATAGGATATTCCTAGTATAAGTATACTATAGTTTTTGATGACTGACTATACTACTCAGTTACGATGACCGCGTACCGAAACGAATCAACATTTCATGTTTACAGGCCTGGTGCTTTGACATTTTTAAAGATTACGGAATAGTTTGCCCAAATTGATATTTGTAACATTTTCCATGATTCGACGGTGTCGGTGCATGTAATGACAGGCTAGAAATCCTATCCCCGTATCAGTCAAGTGTTATTAAGCTCACAGATGACCTGTTCGGTGCCGTCAATTAACTCAAACGATGATAATTACAGCATCACAGAATTTTGGGCCTGCATAAATGGGTGGAACGTACGCTGGCGAGGAGTCACGAAAATGGAACCTTTATAGATTCACACCTGCATCGTATTTCTAAATTTTATCTGCAGTAATCCCACAAAGAGATCAAAGTTGACCACGATCCACGACTCCTAATTCTAGGAAGCATTCTTGAGAGAAATAAACGCTAGTAGTTTCTATAAAAATATGTAGAAGGCAAGATCAGCGAATAGCCGTCTTCAGAATAGCATTCACCATGATGACGTCATACGAACAGATTATAGAGTTGCCCTCGGAAACCAACAATACCTTGGTTTAATATTAACACTGGACTGGGCAAAATCGAGTACCTGAGTGATTCGATTCTGAATCACGCAATATCCTTCGAGTCGAGTCGAGTTATAGAGTATCACTCATTATGATGTCATAACAGAGTGTAATACGTTAATGTTCAAAGAAGTACCGTTTATGCCACCGCAAAGAATATTATGCCTGTCATCCATCTCGTAAAGGATACTTTGGTATTCTTTCGACGATAGCGATTTCATTCCACTTGGTGACAATGTTGTGGGATCATTATTACTTCGGAAATGTGCTACGTCCAGTAACCTTCGTAGCTTTGTACTATATGTTTCGTATGCTACGATACCGCCAAGCAAGGTTTCAGGGCTTCAACGGTGAAAATTAGTATCGAAACTATAATTCTCGTTGATAAATTAACTTTCTGTGGTGAGAAGCGTATAATTTCAGTACTCGAAAAAATCTTCTTTCACTACTCGACACGAATCATTAAATTTAATACTCGAATCATTGTGCCCAGCCCTAATTAACACCCAGTCATTTCGCAGCAGTTGGCCTTACAATGTTGCTACCGTCATCTGTATGGAAAAGCTGTCCACAAACGAAACTGTCAATCAAACCTAATCAACGCATTGTCAAGAATTCCAGATGTGCTGATTGCTGATATTATTCCAGCAGACACAATTCGACCTAGGTCCTGCGACGCTCGCCACAATCCCTGCTGATGTAGCATTCAATACCACTGCCGATCAGACATCTTGACAATAACATATTATAACTATTCAATTCCTCAGTGCCAAGAGTCAACATAAGTACGGTGGAGCACGGCACCTTTCAATATTTGCACAACGGGCGTTGACGGGAAGAATCTTCGATTACAGAAATCATTACTGTTCGTTCATAGATCAGAATTATCACTTCATCTATAACTTTCTTATCAATAAAGTACCAAGAATGGAATAGTCTGAGCTGTGTGATGTCTTCGAATTTCATATAGACATAGCCGTTTTATGCGGGTCTTCGCATAAATATCGTCCCGATCAAATAGTGACTAATATGGTTTTGTTGCCCATTTATACCCGGAAAGTCTTTCATCATATATGAATTATCAGTGTAATCTATGAATGCAAAAGGAGACACGAACGGTAAGAAATGCAGACAACTGCGCGCAGAACGCTTCATTTGATTTTCCACTTTGATACCACGAAATACATTTATAAAGGCATGACCCTGTGAATGACTTTGTATGAAAGCAGTTTTTGCTTGAAAATAATCGAAATTTATTAACTTACTGGAAAAACTAGAATAGTATATTCATAATGAAACGAGCACGAATATTTTCGGCTGACACTCGTCAGGGGTAATTGTCAGTGAAAAGAGTAGAGGGGTGATGAAGACGAACAATAGAGTAATAGACAATAACTCACGGAGTCCATTGGTAAAAGCAGCGTGAATTGAATATGTGCGGTGTACATTTAACAATGCATTGTGCTAAAAGCTAAAATGAGACCTAACCTTATTATTTGAGCGGGTAAGACTTTATCAAAGATAACTCGGTCATCAATTTTAACATTAGATATCACACCGCAATTCATTGCATGTCGACTTCAATTTTCAATCGACTTTCAATTTCAACTTTTAGACTACCGTATAGGACTATACAGGGGACCGTAGCCTACTCAATGGAAAAGTGCTCTGGCCCCTATAGAACGGCGATGAGAATAATGTGGTACACTGTCATGAATGTATAGATAGCAAGTGTTGTCGCAAGTTCGCTGTTGAAAAAATATAGCCATCGATGATACTATACCAACATACATTCTTAGCGAATATGGTGTATTTACGCGCAAAGGGGTGAAAAAGGTGGATGTGCAACTGATAAATCGCTTCTCAAAAGATTTGGTGTTCTAAACTTAGAAGATATGAGGAAGTTAGAAATTGCCAAGTTTATGTATCAGTTCCATTGCGGTCAATGTCCCTCAAATTTCAACGACTACTTCACCTCGGAGACACAAGCGCACAAGTACAGCACACGCGCGTCAACGAAGAACAACTACCATATGATCAGGACTGAATACAAGAAAACGCATTGCTCTATCAAGTATGCCGGACCCCAATTGTGGAACAGCATCTCGCCGACTATCCGACAGTCGTCGAGCATGTCCGCATTCAAGTCGAAATACAAGCAATTTCTTCTAAATCAATACTAGTCAGTGTTCAGGATTACCGGACCACGACCTAACATCGACCTCGCCCTCCGCCACATGCCACCTCATTTTGTCGCATGTGTCTTATATTCTCTGCAATACTTTTCATTCAGTGTGCATGCCTCTTATTTACTTCGCCTAGGCTAAGGTGGGTGTCTGATTTTAATGGCTACTCCAAGTTGTTTCGACATCTTCCTATCTTTTCATTGTATCGCAGTCTTGTGATGTTTTGAAACGATGAAAATATTAATAAACCTGACTGACTGACTGACTGACTGTTCGGTACCATAGTCATACAGTGTCAGTCCCATCAAATATTTTACGATGATATGGTAATATACATTCTCGGTAATGTCCATTCTCGTCAAAGTCCGTTCTCGGTAATGTCCATTTTCGGTAATGTCCATTCTCGGTAATGTCCGTTCTCGGTAATAGCATTCTCGGTAATGTCCATTCTCGGTAATAGCATTCTCGCTAATGTCCATTCTCGGTATTGTCCATTCTCGGTAACATCCATTCTCGGTAATGTCCGTTCTCGGTAATGTCCATTCTCGGTAATAGCATTCTCGGTAATGTCCGTTCTCGGTAATAGCATTCTCGGTNATGTCATTCTCGGTAATGTCCATTCTCGGTATTGNCNNTTCTCGGTAATGTCCNTTCTCGGTAATGTCCATTCTCGGTAATAGCATTCTCGGTAATGTCCATTCTCGGTAAAAGCATTCTCGGTAATGTCCATTCTCGGTAATAGCATTTTCGGTAATGTCCATTCTCGGTATCGTCAATTCTCGGTAATGTCCGTTCTCGGTAATATCCGTTCTCGGAAATAGCATTCTCGGCAATGCCATTCTCGGTAATGTCCGTTCTCGGTAATGTCCAT
>ATSW01122900.1:0-10912 GCA_000444245.1 Botryllus schlosseri | reverse complement strand
CACGTGATCGTGCTATTGTCAGTACGCAAGATATTCATTATCAAGCTCACGTCTAATATCTCCTAGGGTCAAGCTGGTTCAAGTGCTACCGAATCGTATTGTCGGTTAAAGATAAACTTGCGGGTTTACAGTACAACTTTGCCATAAATCCTATGTACTTGATGCGCAGCTCAAATTATGTAACCGCACAATGGCACTTTGATACGAGGAGCGAAGACGGTGATTATACCAAATTGAGTTAGATTATTTGGGGTTAGTTTCCTTGGCCCTTGTGTACAGTGTATTTGGAGAACTGTTTCATTGCAGCTCTTAACTTTCATGCAGCATTTGAATCAATGGATTAAAAAATATATTTAATAATTACCCGCTGCGGTATTTTCACAATAATGCGCAACAAAATCAACGGTAATGTTAAAATAAATTCGAAATGGTGCGGTGAATAGACGTTTTCGTAAAGCTATACATACTTCGTAGATTTATAGGAATAACCACGCCAGCTTTTGCGCCGATCAGGCATCGCGTTTAAGCGTTTCGACACAGTTGGCAATCGACCTACATTTTCTTCCTGTTTGTGGTATTGGAAATGCTGTCTCACGTTACAGAGGGAAGCTGGAGTAGATTTTACAATAGGCCAACGCGCCGTCTGAATCATCCTATGTTTCATCTCGTTATTTTTAACGTAATGAAGGCTGGGGGCAATTCGAAAATCATACGAAAACTTTGCAACGCGCGGAAATTATTTTCTCGGCATCCTCTCGCTGGAGCGAATTCACGTCTCGCATTCGCAAAGAAGTATCAGATTACACTGGTTGCCGCGCGAATTCCCGAACGCGGTGCTTGTGAACCGAATAATTTTAAAATGTGAGCCTATAGATTTCGACGCTCACAGCCGAATTTAGTAACAATCTCGCATCTTATCGACAACGTTTGATGTCAATATATCTGATTAAAAATCACGGAAAGGCCACACCTTGCAGAACGCAACCGTGTCGATACAAGATCTAGGCTCTTCCGGTGGATGCCTCGAGTCATTTTAACATCATGAATGCCCCCAAACGACTTTTGCGTTCGGCACAGCTAGGCGTTACGTGGAGGTGTCGGGAATTAGTTCTAACAAAAACTCTGATGCACGTATTATACGAAGCATGCATCCGACGAGGTCACGACGCGACACTGTGTACCACGACGTTTGTTAAGCACCGGGTCAAATGCGGTAAGATATACCGATACGTCGATACCGAAGCCCGACATTAGTTTCTTCGACAATGTTAATTGATTGTGTACGTTTCTATAACTGTAATACACAATATTATTGACATATATCACAAGGGAGCTAAGAATTACAATTGAATATGACGGCTGTCAGTGTGGACTGTGGAATGAACTGAGTGGAAAATCGAAATACCACAAATGAAAACTCCAAAAGGGTGTTGCAAAGTTTATTGCAATAATAATGCAGTTTGTCACAATTCTACTGTATTTGATTATGTAAAAATTATTACATAACATAACATGACTCTCAAATAATGATTGCATCTCCCACCAGACCGAATCTACTTTATGTTTGGTCGGCGTCAAAGTGTATTCATCATTTTTCTGCTATCACCTTTTCGTGGTGACGTCATAATCATAAGGATGGGTCATTGTGTCATAAATCTCTAACAGTCCTCGCCTCCTCGGCACTGATTATCTTGGACCAGCATATTTTTGTTTCACTAGAGCAGAGAGCTGATGACATCAACGGCATAAGTCTGCTGTAATAGTGCACTAAAAAATCCGGGTGAGTAGGATATCGGCCCAGAGCAATTAGCGCGAGTCACATGGTTTTTGCAAACCAATGCGTAATTTCTTACCAGTGGTTGCAGTGAAGAAGGACCAGTGCTATGTCGGTCACCAAGTGGAACTAAATGAACTGCACCTCGCGACATGCTCTCTTGCTGTTATCAGAACCAGTGTTACATTGAGTCGATTTACCGTTGAAATTCGACCAATAATAAATTCAAACACGGTGGCATCACAATAAAAGCAAATTAATCTGCTTTGTTGAATAAATTGTATAATAAGATGGATTTCAGGAAGGTTTTATCAACTTTTAAGTACATCCACGTTGCAGCAATGCAGAATTGAGCAGCGAACCGACACCAACATATAATATTCATATCATATTGTGAAGACTTACCTCCCTCAAAGACAGAGTCACTCGCTCTTCTCAATCCAATCTTTTGTGGATCGTAAGTGTCACTTCTCTCCATCATCCGCGGATTCCTAAGTTGATGGAAGCTTCAGAATTAGCAGATAATCCGATCTAGCTTAGGGTGTCATCAAAATGAAAACAACAGCACAAGGTTAGAATCATGAACGCGGTGCGTACGCTGCAGTATATCAGGCTTTCTTAAGCTTTTTCTTGATAGATAGCAACAGATTGCGAAGTCACACATTCTGGTAATCGCATAACACACAACGAATTGCTCCAGCTATTAATGAACACGGGCCAATGCGACATGATCCACGGTTTCGGCTTCGCATTTTAATCCATTTATTTCACAAGACGTAAACACGAACAAGTACACACTTGACCCGTAATCGAATAGCAGGGAGTCTCTATCATCAGTAGCCTCACTCCCAAGTTATTTGTGCAAAATAGCGACAGAACCGCGGTGTGACACAGTTCCGTGAGTTACCGCCAGGAGTTCGCAAATCACGCACACTGACCCAGATACACAGGAAGCGGTAATGTTTCACGGCATGCGCGAGTTGTGCGTTGATGATGGGCTTAGCGGTAACGTATTCTTTCAATTTCGTTCGGATCCTAGCGATTGCACAGGACTTAGTCTCAATGTGGTTATCGTGAAGGTTGTACAGGAGTATAGCCTGCACAGTGCACAATCTGCACTTGACGATTACCACGCTGACAAGATACGTTGCCTTTGCCATAACCACGTTTGTTCCGTATATCCCTACAGGGATTTTGAACACCATGAAAACCTGGAAAACTGCCCTCATGCTTCCGCGTTGGCACAGCGCGCAGTTTTGGAACGTTGAATTGGGCGAGTTACAAGGCGCAATATCATAATGAGGCAAGCCTTATCACACACACAAAATTTATCTGCGTTCAGCTGAAGTTATTTATGATGCTCCGCGTTGCGATATGTAATGTCTCCTATAATCCGTCGCTGCACTGATCTTGAAAAATCCAAATCTCGCCTTATAAATTAGCTAAAGGAGAGAGCGCACGCACTTGATTGAACCTCCCTAATGACCCTTCGCAATTGCAACGCAGCGGTCAGTAAAGCGCACAACGTAGGCCGCACATTCAAAGAATATTGGGCGTTGCGTAAGAGATAGGAGATTTCGTTTGCAACGAGCATTCGAAACATTGAGTTAACATTTGTCACTTGGGTTGTACTGAAAAGTGCCGACATATTGTTGCGCGTTGGTTTGGAAGGATGAATCTCTACAAAAAATTGATTGATCTTGTTTTTCGATATCTATCAGTCCCGACCCCGCCCGTTTAAAGGAACCTAGTTTTAATTATCACAAAGTCATAGCGTTCGCATTGTAACATGAAGGATTATGAACCACTGAGGTATAAATAAATCATATATTGCGACATGAAACATTCAGTAATTACAGAGCGTTTGGCCTTGAAATTTTGTCACGGAAACCGTCTTGTGGTAGCAGTTGAAAAGCAATGCTGCAAGGCAGTATTCAAAAGATTAGCTCTACAAGGGCGCTTCTTCGTTCGTGTTCGTAAACAAATGGTGCTGCCGACTGCAGAGTACTTGCTAAACTTTCAGTAATGGCGAACGCGTCGAATCTATAACTTGCGAGTTACGGTGGCCCCACAACTTTTAGTACCTCACAATCACGCCTTACATTACCTCACTTTTTTCAAGATCTCCATTTCTTCTTAATTAATAAACTATGCGCGCGCTCCCCAACCCTCCAATTAATTCAAGATGAAGACACGCCTCCCCTGCAGATGATAACATATGCATAAATAAACGGCGCACGCATATTCTGTACTGGCAAAAATCAATGTGGCGACATTCCCATCGACGACTAGCCAAGATCAACTGTCGTAAAAGCGATATCCCGTCCATGAATTTTGCAGAGCTATCCGCGATTGGTCACTTGATTAAAGTAGCCGTCAAAAAATCTGACCAACCCGATCCTGAGGTCATTCGCAAGAGCTCGGCTCGTGCTGCAGTTTCCGAGTCCTCGAAAAAGTTCAAGCGGGTGCGTTGTCCGAACGGCCGCGTTTGAACCTACGGCTAAAACACCCGTTGCGCTTTCCTCTCTTCTAAACAAAACGTGCCTTGCGCAGCAACGCGTACGCGCTTCTCTCTCTTCGAAGGGCTGTGGTCATCGCTGGCTGTCATGGAAAGAAGTTACCGGGATTTACGTGTCGCGTTGCTGTGACAGGCGATTTGACAGCGACGATTGCAGACATGAAATTTGTATCTCAGAATGACAATGATTTAACGCTGGGTAACTACATTCATGACAGGGCAATCCGAGACGTTTTCGCAGATAATTGACAAATTGGGCAGCGGCCATCGGATATAATGCCATCACAACTCCACCATTAATCATGAGCGGTGGCGTTTTAGTGAGAATATCTCAGCCTTCAATTTTCCTGGTACAGTTGAACTTTGATAGCCTTTTTGCCGTGAGATAATCGCCATCAAACTGACACTAGATTGCGCATTAGACAACCATCTGTTCGTAACTCAGTCAGCGCACGAAACTTTACCTTTGTCCTGTCGCTAGTGGGCGCTGTTCCGAAACAGATATTGGGCAGCGACGCGATAACGTGAATCGGATATCAGACTTTAACGTTACCCTTTATCATCTCCTTTCCGACCCGTGGGCGATGATGAATGAGAGACAAAAGGTGCATTCAGCAATACGACTACATTGTGTTTCCAAAGTGGCGTCGCATAATCGCAGCGAAGTAGCAACATTAATAGTTCTAAAATTTCTTGACTATACGCTAGTTGACCTCGAGTATTATACTTGTGTTTGCTATCTGTTACACCAATATACAAAATTACATATTTGTGCTGCGGCGGAGTCCTTTGATCTAGAATTCAGCTGCAACTGTAACCAGCACGAATATGCGATACATTAAATTCAGTTATAATCTTTTGGCGAAATTACATTAACACAACGAAGCAAATCTTGGTTCTTGGTTCGGTTTATTAGCAATTTTCATCAGTTCAATACATCACAAAAACGCGATACAATGAAAAAGATTGGAAGCTGTCGAAACGACTTGCAGTAGTCTTTGGAATCAGACACCCATCTACTGGCAGTAAATGCTTCTGTACTTTTTATTCGTGCTTCGGAATCGGGATATTTGCGCTTTGATATTTCTAACAGCGCCTACCATATCTCCTACTATACGACTGCTTATGTCAGATCATTCAAATGCAGCGAATGAGATAACCCTATACAACGTGCAACTACAGCAATGCAGGTTGTGAACTTTTTATAAGGTTTTCCAAAAGACAGGCGATCCGGCGCAATCCGTATCGTATAGGTAACCGAACTTTGCAACGCGACCCATCGGCAGCCAACTAATGCTATCGTATTATACAACAATGCATCGGATGTCGCAGCTATCATAGCACTGCTATATACATATTTCCGTAAAAGCAAACTCCTTGCTTCAACTACATCAAAATGCCAGATCCGCGCTCAACGCCAGCATATTGCCTCGACATCAGTGGTTTTCAAACTTTTTTAGACACGCCCCCCTTTATGATAGTGAAAGATTTCTCGCCCCCTTATCGTCATATCACAAAATGCAACCGGAATGCTAGCAATCCCAACGGATAGTTTGATGACATGGAAGGTTATGACTATTGATGAGAGCATTCTCAAATATGAAATTAGGACTATACACGGAGCAATAACTATGAATTGTAGGTAAATCGCAATGCTTTCAATCGGTGATGATAATAGTTGTTGACATGCATTCAAGTTATTGCGATATAGGTCGCGCCCTATTTTTCGTGGAATCGAAACGGTGTTACGGACAATACCCAATGACCAATGACGCCACGAACCCGCTGTTTGTTTGAATTGGAATTCATTGAAGGGTAGCAACTTCTAAACCAACGTTATATTCGCTATCATCCAGAGATTTACGTTCCATAGAACGTTTGCTAATCCTCAGCTAGTTGTAATGCCGCTGATAGTTCGGTAAACGATGGCGCGATAGGAATGTCTTCTTACAATAATTACAAAGAGTGTATAATTACCCGTCCTAATATCGAGTGATTGTTAACGAATTATTAAATACGTGCAACGCGCGACGGTGACGACGACATTCCAAACGGGAACCGCACGTTGTCAGGTGGGGCGAGTCGAATTATGTCTGTATCTACTCTAGGATGTGATGGAAGATGTATTTTCTGCTTTCATTTGGCCTGCGGGGAAAATAATTGCCCAACCCTGACATAGATGATGACATATCTTACACAAACTTTGCGGAATACTACCTGAATGTTGAAATCAATGCGAAGAGTTGTGGCTGGAAATTAACCACCCGATCGCAAACACAAATCATTTCTCGTAACACGAGCGCAAAACTGAATCGCTCGATGTTCTTTTGTTGACTGATTTCTTTTGCCCCTTTTTAAAAAATAAAAAGTCGATATATATATACATCGTAGCAGTATACAGACAGAGATATTGGCAAACAACGTTAGGTCGCGCATTTGCTCTCGTCAGCTGTAACCAAAAATGCATGATGTTCATTTTATTGATTTCGACACATATTGAAAGGGAAATCGGCGTGTCGATCACGAAGGCCGAAAAGAATTGACGACAGCCTATCATCCATTCCATATTTTATTGACTAAGTGGCAGCCAGTCGGATAACATCCAAAACTGCCTGAAAAGTAGGTCGCTCTGCTCATGAGCAGACAACCCGTGTTCGTGCTCTAAGCCCAGTGTGGGCTCGATATTACCGATGATACCATGCATTCAGTTTCGCATGGAGCGTAATAATTCATACTGAGTGCGAATTGAAATGATTCATGGACGTGGACGCACACATCATTGCATTTCCTGGACATGGAAGGCGCTTGGGTAGAATTAGGTTTCGTAGAATCAGGATATCAGCTGGATCAAACCCGATAAGATCTCTACTATCGTGAAACACAGTGCAATAATAGGTGTTGTCAACTTAAGCAATCGTGGATCGTTGAGTATTTTCATCCTTCTCCAGACTTTCAAGAACTTGCTAGTCGAGCTCGAGTCGCGATTGGACGTTGACTCGATATGAATATCGAGTCATTTTCCTAAAAGTGAAAAATGACTTGACGCGACTTGTGTCAATTTGTGCATTGACTCGACCAAGTCTTATGACGGGAGACATTCCATAAGAAGACTTGATCTAACTCTCGTGTATCAGCTCCGATACTTGAACATAGGCCCAGAAACTCTCTTTATCTGCTTGACTATATGCATGTTAAAAGTGAGAAAAGCGTCTATATTACAACCCTGGTTGGCTATAGATTACTGGTGCGCAAAACGAACTGTACATCAACAGAGTGTTAAAAGAACAAACATGGTGATTTTCACCCAAAACGAAAACATTATAAGGAATATTTATTGCAATTCAATGTGACCCCTGCTGTTCCCTTTCTGCAGATACCAGTTCAGATATACTGTTGTTGTCCTTTTTTGAGAGTTTTTGTTAAATATAGGATAAAATTCGACTGAGATACAGTAAATCAGCACTTACGTAACGCTCACGCGGCTATTTCAGGAGCATAGATTTTTTTTTAGTCAACCGGACACAAAGTCGGGAAAAATCTACATATTTTCAGGATTTTACTCCGGTATTGTAAGTCTGCAAATTTTGAAAAGGTGTCCTCTTCACAGATTTTCAAAATATGGTAACCCTAAGACAGGGGTTCTCAACTTCCGTTGCATAACGGGCCGCATTTCAACAGTAAATGACGCTGCGGGCCGCAGAACATTATTACCATGTATTTTTGGGCTACTATTAAATTTGGGCTTCTGTAGCCTATCTACCAATCGTATACGGGCATTTAGGACGTTTTTATGAATTCTAAAGCATTGATGGACGGCGTTCGTAAGTTTGCAGTTGCTGTATTTTTTTAGAATAAGTATCTTCCAGCGGCGCAAGTAATTCCCTTCACGGAGCGTGCATTGCATTCGTTACCAAGTCGTTATATGCACCTTCGAACTCATCCACCAGACAACCGAACTCTCTGTTTCAATGCGTTAGCGAGCAAGCATTAAATTACTGTCACTTTTTCAGTACTGAGGCAATTATCACTTTAAGCTCGCAAATATACGAGAAGAAGTCTGGCGTCCGGGGTCATTTCTGAGCAAACCAATCAACCCGTCTCCTTTCAATCCATAGTTACAAAAGTCAGCTTTATCAAGTTGATGTTTTCGCTGGTCCCTCCCCACTTTTGCCCCGCCAGCATTTCGTCTGCAAATATGCCCACTCTGATAAATGTACCCAGATAATTAGCTCTGCAATGTATGTGGAGCCAGTGGATTAGTCCAATGCGAGGCTACAGTAGTCTTCGCGGCAACGTGTTTCAGAACATGCGGTAAAAGATCGACTGACATTGATGTTACTCATCTGGTCACGGTTGAAACAGACAACTGTAGCGTCGAAATTTGTCAGATGATGTTGTCCTTGGTGCTAAGCGCCGGAAACAGCGAATATTCCCACAGTATGTTAAAGTTTAATTGAAATACACCTTCTCTAGCAGTTTTTTTTTGGTTTAGCGATATTCCAATCAATTTTGAACGATGCGTCTGTAACGTCGTCGGCAATTTTAACAATGTCTCGAAATTTGAATTGTTTGGTTTGCCACCTAGGTAGCAGCGTTTTTTCGAAGATCATGTGATATGTATAACTCCAGAAGAAACTGTCGTGTTACCATTGTAAGCTTCAACCCTTCATTTTTGTTTGTAATATTTTATTTCTGCAAATTTCAACGGAAATGAAAATGCAACATGAAATAAATATAGTCGCGACTTCGGTCACCTTATACATATGCGCTCGTCTGGAAATACACTTCGACGTCTTTTGACTTGTATGTAGGTCGCGGCGTACGATTCTTCGCCAATTTGTTCCGACGCTTTCCTCTTCTTCTTTTCATTGTATTGCAACGTCGTGAAGCTTTGAAATAACGGAAATTCAATAAACGAGACTATCAATGCATGTACGAATGAGTGGACTTTTCAAACTTCCGTTTCTCTAATACGTCATAATACATCGGGTCGACTGTCTCTTTCGTTTCGGTATTCGGTAAAAGCTATCATTCATTTCATGCTCTTTTCCTATGCAACATAGTAGAGAACATCGACAGTATTACAGCAATGCCGCTAATATGCCGTAATACTACGTATATCTCTGAAAACGAATTAATCGATTAGTTTAGCAGATAAATTTTAACGCAACATGATTGTTTCCAATAAGTGCTGAGAGTTTCTATAAGGCTATATATGTAGGCTACTCTTGCTTAAGTCACCAAGGCAGTGATGAAGTGACCCTTGAATTGCGTCCACAAAATCGCCACCGATGGACCTATGGGATTTACATTTCTTGAGTGATGTATTGACGATGGCCTCTCATCAGAGACGAAATTGAAGCCCACGACGTTGTTGACTTTCCGCTCCGCATACACGTTGATAACACTTCACTTGGCTTAANGTTGNGATTTACGATATTTACTCATGATGGTGCAAATGAGGAAATGTAACTTTTAAGACGCTGTCCNACTTTTATTAAGGTCCTAGATTTTGAAGGAANGTCTGTTTGATAGTGACGCGTGAATTTAGCAAATGGAATAGCGTAGAATGGAAAACTAACGATGTGAGGCGAATTTCTCCGCTGGAACTGGGCAGTATAGAGGGCATAGGCTATCTGTGGTAGCGAACCTATGGCTCGCGAGCCATATATGACTCTTTTGGGTATAAGATCCGGCTCTTTGCCAAATATATATTTTTGTACTGAATTGATCAATATTGCAGCGACTTGCTAGTAAATTTTCATCACGACCAGAATAATTATTCCCGTGGCAGTATAAACATGTCTTTGAGAGGTAAAGACAATGCCGTCTTCAAGTTTAGTTAGGGGCTCGAAATCTTTTCAAATCCTCAAATTTAAGTTACTGTCGCGCCAGCGACCAATATCACTTGCGAATTCGATGTAGCCTATATACCCGACTTGAAATCTTGGATTGCGCGATACGTTGATTGATCAAAGAGAACAGGAGACATGGCGACACCAATATCAATAAGACAACGCAGTTTTCAAATACACATTTTCTTCCTGATTTACGGCGCGAAATGAACTGTCGTGGCCGTGACATTCACAATTACAAACTCGAATTACAAACAACGCCATACCTATCCACGTTCTTGATTGGAAAATATAGCGCTACCTGCGATAAAATAGGCGTGTAGCGCAACGTTATATGCTACAGCCGAATACTGTGAGAATTGGTAAGTCGATCAGTATTTCGATTGTCGGATCTGTGCTACAGTTACGTTGGATTAATAGCAGTTATAATAAATTCGAAGCTATTTACGATGAATTGCCTTATCAATGGCGAGGCTTCGCCCGTCTGTGCCTTACCTCGCGTTTCACGCTTTATTTTCAAACAATAAAATGCAAATTGTGTGAATTTGGGGGAGAAAAATGTTCAAAATCGACTAATTCACGAACATCAATAGAAAATACCAATATTAATTGAAGGTTTCAAAATTTTCGTTGACAGCTTAGAGAGGGTAGGCCTATATATACTGCTGTAGTGACCATGCTTGGCTCCACCTACGCATGTGATCACTGATCATGTATTCTCGCATTTAAAAGGAGCATCACGGCGAACCTACGTTCTTGTAACTC
>ATSW01122882.1:0-11639 GCA_000444245.1 Botryllus schlosseri | reverse complement strand
AAAAACATACCGCAAGGCGTAATCAAAATCATACTGCGGATATCAATGTTAACGTTGGAAATTATTCTACATTTTGTTATCTTCTCACGATTATCAGCGCAGCAAATCATGTTACATAAGATACTACAGAAGCAGAGATATTCCGAAGGCGAGTAAATGGCCGTACCGGCATACCGGTAAATTGCTGCTGAAGGAATAGGGCTAATACCGCAAAGTTTCAGACTACCTGAACATCTCATAACCTAGTTAACCTCTAGCTTTATATAATAACATAAACATGGATATTATATGCCTCTACCGCTCTCAAAAACTTAAAATTACACACAGATGAAGCGGCTGACCGTAACGTGAATCAAAACTGAATGCGCGAATCTGGACCCACTTAGGTAATACCGCGATGACGCAATTGACGCAGTCAGCCATCCCGGAGTTCTATATATCCCTGGCAAGACTATACATTCATTGCAGTATAATTATAATTACAATAATTTGTTGAAGTTTTCGAGTGATTAAATTATACTGCAACGAACGTATCCTTATTAAAGTAAAATTCAAGCGTGACGACGCAGCGCGGTGGTACAATCCACGGCTGCACACCAATGGGTTGCAGGTTCGAGTCCGACCGAGGTCGATTCCAGACTTCTTACCTAAGTGTTGGAGGTTTAACTAGGCTCCTCCTCACCATCTCATCCGCGTAAGTGGTGTCTTACAAAAAGCCTAGAAAAGCCGTGCAACAAGTCGGCAGATGCGAAATCGACCATTGTAGTTGACAAAAACCATGAATACCCCAAGCAACAGCAACAACATCAGTAGAATTCAAGTTCAGTACCGCCAGTCACCTGTTCAAGTAGCCTATGCCTACTACCATTATTAATTTCGTAAGGTGCTCACGTTATTTGTATATTGGGTAGGCCTACTTCCTGCATATATGCAGTATTGCGTCATCGAATACGTGAGACTGATGACGTTGCGGTGACTGTCCTAAGCTAGTGTTTTTCACATCGGTTGGTCTTTACAGTGCAGTAAAACGTGCATTCGCGATCTCGTGGTTCTTACGCTTCAATGAGCTGACTCTAGTCGTATTCTATTCAGGCATCGCGGTTGATTTTCTCAGTGGCAATATATACTGGACCGATTCGGAATATGATCGCATAGTGGTGGCGAAACCGGACGGGTCAGCCCGTGCTGTACTCGTGAACGAGGATCTAGTTAACCCTCGTGGCATAGCAGTCGATCCAATCCGAGGCCGAATGTATTGGACCGATTGGGACAGGAAAGCTCCGAAGATATGGGTTGCGGATATGGACGGCGGTAACCGCAAAATATTGGTCTCGGACGACATTCTCTTACCTAACGATATTACCATCGACTTTTACTACCAGAAAGTATGCTTCATCGATGCAGGTAATGATCTGGTCGCGTGAGTCTTAACAGAGGCTCTAATTGCTTTATTCGTTGTCGTAGGAACTTTCAAAGTCGAGTGTATGAGTCTTGATGGACAAGGTCGGCATACGATATACCAGATGGGACAAGTTCCGCGACCTCGTCCGTTCGGGCTCGTAGTTGACGGGGATATGTTGTATTACTCTTCCTGGGGCGGGTAAGGAATTGAACCGTTACCCAAGGTGGTCGGTAACGAAGTACTTCTGCTTTTTCGAAGTACTGAAGTAGGATTTGCCTTTGGTTATGTTTTCAGCTACTTCCACTTCCACTTGACATATTTTTAGGCAAGACTACCTACCTTTAACATTTCGGATTTTGTATAGTAGACGGTATAGTTTTGAGATAAGTTTGGTGTTTGCAGCACTTTTGTCATCACAATCGTCATCCCAGCTGCGTGAAATAGCCACTGGATCACAGTATCTGTATATATTTTCTATGATTCCATCTGTCTGTTGTTTCCTTAGTCATTTTATGCTAAGCGAAGACACATCTTGTGATTTTGAAAGTAGCCGCCTCGGATTAACTGCTTAAAAGACCAAACCTACTTTTGAAACTACTTTGAATACCCTACTTTTCATATCATTTATTTCTACTTCCACCCCTAATAGTAATTACATGTCTTGAGTAGAATTTTACGGCGTTACTTCTGGTTCTATACTTCTACGCTGACTACTTCGACGTCGTCTGCGTAACGAAATTACGTACCATGACAACCGCATTAAAGCAATGGAGACAATAAACATTACACAAAGACACATTCAACATAAATTCGCGACCTCCCAAATTTATAATCTGCGTTGAGGAGATAGGCCCATTAAAGTCAATATTGTTTGCTTAAACATAACAATGCATGTCTCGACGACGTAGAATATCGACAATTTTAGTGCATGCGTATTACATTTAGCTCGTAGGTGGAGTTCGCAAAAACTTTAAGGTCCATTTGTTTCAACAACAGGTTTGTCATTTTATCGTTAAGCTCATTTTAGCTCGGGGGTATGATTGGTAAACTATTCTTGCGCCCCACCCAAAACCTTAGAATCTTGATTTAACTACCAATACTATTATCAAAGTTACATCTAAGAAATTTATAGATAACGATTTATGGGCGTTTCACGATAATGGACCGATTGTGCTGTAAAGAAGATAACAATCTTTATTTTTTCGGTATTTGCTAATCGCCACACTGCGAGANGTAGCCCTACATTATTTCCGGAACCGCGANCGACGTNTGCAGCACGATATCACCAGTTTTTTGGAGAATTCCCGATGAACCACNAAATAAANATGACACATTGCTGTANAAATTAAAATGTNCAATTTTTCCAAACTGACAGTGGAGCATTTTNTGCTTAAATACCCAGGTATTTNGTCGAATGGATCTGATGCTGNTGCCTTCACCCTTTCNGCCCGCACCACAAAATTCCCGTTGAAACTTGCTCAAATGCTCATGTTAACGAGCGCCATGATGAACCATGATGTAACAGCTCGAATAAAGTGAAGGACTATNGCCTAGATCACTCAAAATGTCTCAAAATCTCCCAAAATGCNTCAAAACGATTAACATCCGCATATATTTGGCTCAGTTCCAGGGTCGTATACTCAGTGAATTGGCGTACTGGAGAACACGTAGCCATTGCCAACCCGATAGGATCGCATGGTAAATTGTTCGGCGTTGAATTGGTGCGGAAACAATGTCCGAGCGGTAAGTTTCATTTCGATGCAATAAATTGATAAACGTGGATCGTCACGTTAGTAGAGGCGATCAATAATCTCGAAGTTATAGAATGTAACGGTAGATCAATATGTAGGCCTAATAGTGATATGTAAATTGGAGTGCTGAAGTAAGTCGTATAAACTTGTATACGGTCTGTACTTCTCTATTGTATTGTGTATTCTATCACTCATGTTCCGCAAAGTAGGCCTACTTGTGTGATTCGATTCAATTAACTAAATATGTTATAGCGTTCACAATATTAATCCAGTGGCAAATGCCAAATTGTTTCGTTGCGGAATCAATCTTGACGAATCCCCATTTTTTCAGGTTACAACAGATGCTCCTACAGCGACAACGGGGGCTGCAGCGACCTTTGTCTCCCAACTCCCGGAGGTAATGCGTGCAAATGTGCAGCGGGCAATCCTGACTGCGAACCATAAAGGTCCCTCGCACCAGAACTGAGCGAAGTTAATTACGACCAAATTGAATTGTTACACGTTATGACTAATCCAGCCGTTGCTACCTTAGTGACGGTTTNCATAATCTCCACGGTTCTTACTGCTGGATTTAGCGAATNTTGCCCGTTTTTNTTTGTGCGACTACCGATGACAATGAAAGCATCGAGCCGTAATTTCCTCTTGATGATTTTAATCATATTTTAAAGTCGAGTTTCATGTAATACATGTTTACATTATGGATGTTAGTGTTTATGTAGGTCGCAGTGTATTTATTTTGGTGTCGCGTTGAAGAAATTGTGCTGCTAACATNGCATTTCTTGATGANGATATACGTNTGCTATATGTTGATATATTTCGAAATACATNGACACTTTCAGAGAGATTGTCTTGATTCTTTAGTATCCNGGAGTAATGCATGTGCGATTGTGCGTGTATTGCACAGTTTCCTANCCCAGCTGAANTGTCATCGGAATAGGAATTAACTATATGACCAGCATTGACCGTTTTCCGATAAGGTTTCCGAACTGTTACCCTTNTCCAATGNCTTGCGTCAGNCGGNGTCAATATATCACTCTGATCCCCCACTCTTATACTCCCGTGCTTGTATGGTATCATATGAGTCATCAGTTAAGTTCACATGCTCCAAATTGATTTTTCTATAGTTACGATTATAGATATTGAAGTTCATCAAATATCACTTGATTGAGATGCATCATTGTCGATATTAGAGACATGTTACTCAGCCGACTTTGGTCGCATAAGCCGATCTCGTTTCGAAGGGATGTAAGCGTAAGCAGCAGGTCATGAAGTCAATCTAAATGGCGTCTGTGGTTTGGACTCGGACCGGTATTTGATAGAAACCGTGACGTATCCCAACACTAAATTCCCTCGTTCATTATTATCTTTAACTTAGCTTTCTACAAAGATACAAGATGGACTATGCTAAGCCATTACAAGAACACGATTTTTGCACTATTAGTTTGCTATATGGCCCGATAGCTTTATAGCCTCATTGGTGTTGATGGGAAAAAGTAACAAACATCCCTTTACGCAGTTTCTGTCCCTATTTATAAAAAAAAATACCAGTACTGATAGACGAAATGTTGAATGATAGACGGAATGTTGAGTTAGCTCACTATACTTCGAAGTTACAACGAATCGCGTGTCTTGCCCGTTCAAGACTCCAGGTCTCGAGTCATTTGACTTGGTCGATTCATGCGTCACTCGCAAAGGTGGCCAAAGTAGCCAAGAAAGCTTCTAAAATATAAGTAGGAGTAGTGACGCTAAAATTTACTCAAGTGCGAGTAGAATTAGTCATGTTAAAAGCATCCTAAAATTACTTCAAGTAGCAGTAGAAGTAATAGCGACGCTAAAATCTACTCAAGGAGGCCTATAAGTAAATATAGGCTAAGTAGTTGTGAGAAGCAGTAATAAATACGATGTCATGGACTGTCAAAAAACGGAAACTGAGCACTGTGGGCGGTGCGGGAAGCCGGATTCGTGCTGCGACTTATCACATATAAGAATTCGACCGCATCGGCGAATGGGATGCAAACGATAGTTTTACTTTGGCACAATGGTTTTAAACATTTCTTTACCCCCGCGCCCCATTTCAGATAATGTCATGTAATGGTGCTATTCACCGTATTATAATAGGCCCGCAGTTGAAGCGAAAAGTAATGCGGAGTTGTATCAGACACTGCATTAACGATTTACGCGATTATTTCAGGAGCAAAAACGCAACTGTTCTTAGTTCTAAACGTTCGTGTGCATGTGCTCCGGACAAGAGAACTAAGATTAATTATAGAAGATATCTCTGTAACGACACGGTGCATAAAGAGAAATATACCTATAATTTAAAATATAGCTAGGGAATATATTCCGTGAATTTTGTCAAGGCAGCTTCAACGATTGTTGACGCTCAACGGTGTAACGCTTATAAAGTAAATATACCACTTTTCCATACTTGAACACACCCTGTGCGACTAGTATTATATAGATTACGATATGACAGTTATATAATATAAGAGCTGGCCGGATTACGATGCGATAGTTCCAAACCTTTATTCTGAGCCATATTGACTGTGATTAAACCTGTCATATGGGCGGCGAATGCGGTATGAGCGGATCCAGGCAACCCGCTACCTAAATTATATTGGCAGGCCGATACTTCCGCGTCACTTCATAACTATTTCGTCGAAACACGACGAACATTCTGGTCTTTACCTTAAATTTTGTGTTAGGCCAATTATTTTTATTATTGGAGAGTCGTCGTGACCCGTTTGGACGTCATATACTCATGTTAAATTGGCTACTGGGAACTTCGCACCGCGGAGAGTGCTTGTGGTGTATTGTGCCATCACTCATTTCTTGAGATATACCTTGCGTACAAAAGTTATTTGATTGTAGCAGTAGAACATCCCCGCAGGGGTACTATCTCTGCGCCAAAATTGCGAGTTTCAATGTCAGGGAAAGTTATCTGGATCTGGATCTGGTACCATTCTGGTCGCGCGGGGCGCGAAAAAATTTTACGCCTGGAAAATTTATTTCGTCGATAATATTGGTTGTTTCATATATTACTGCTAATTATTTATCCATTTTGAGCCAGGCGTTATCAGATTAAACGACAGAGCTGATGGTCTTCGAAAATTTTGGGCTCAAATTTATGATGATGCATCTTCCGGTTTTTATTAATCACTTTGTTGCATGTTGTTATTTTTGACCTATCAGGATTGTAAGCATAGTCGAAATATAACCTGATCACCTCTTGTCGTTATACTAACACTGTGGCCGTAACTCGCCCAGACATCGCTTCATTAATCATTTGCTACCATCGTTTAAATTTTCCTCTATTTTCCTTTTTTACCTAACATTTTGTACAGCCAGACTGTTTAGAGTCAAGTGTACCAGCTGTTTGATGCTGGTGTGATCAGACTATATGACCTTCCCGGTCTTATCGATCATTCCTATCTAATACCGAATACTGTGCAATGTGCATGCATATTTTCTGTACCACCATCACTGACGGCTGTGTGTTATGTATTTTGGTTGGATGAAAATAAAGACTCTCTCTCTCTCATATACATTGGAATCGGATAACGTAAAAGAAAAACTTTCATTCTTGAGACGCTCACGATTCCGATTTGGTATTTCTTTATGGGGTGCATCATTGTCCTCTGCGGTTCGCATTTGTACGGTGTGCGACACTATTATATTGAAAACGAAAATTCCAAGACACTCTGAATCGCGCAATCGCGAAGAAATTGGTAAGTTCAAAATCTCTCAACGATTTGGGAACCAATTCGTTAATTCAAATTGAATATTGATGGTCGCCAACATACGCTGCATAAATATTGTTTAACGGCTGCATGCGACCTTACGTTTGCAGAGGTGGTCAAAGTAGTCATGAAATCTACTCAAGTAGAAGTAGAAGTAGCGACGAAAAAATATACTCAAGTACGAGTAGAAGTACTTCTTCCATAAGCAACCTCAAACTACTTGAAGTAGAAGTAGAATTGACTGAATTTAAAAGTACTCAAGTAAGTAAGTAGTTATGAAAACGATCCTAATTCGTTCGCATGGATTGCAAAAAGGCGCAAATTGACCTATGCGATAGGTGACGAGCTTGATTCATATTGATGCATACCAGCAGCAGGGATATCTAGAAAGAAGTTTCTATATATCCCTGACCAGCAGGTATCCAATTTTCGATAGCATTCGTGCACATCATGGGATGAAAATGATAGTATTGATATGGAAATGCGATACTAATCCTCTGTTTTCTTGAACAGCACGTTTTAGAAAATAGCATGGTATGGCGCCATTCCCCATATTATAAGGCCCGTAGTTTAGTCGAAGAGCAATACGGAGAAGTTGTATAGGATACGGTGTAAACACTTAGTAAACATTAATTTTACGATTAGAAAACATTAATAAAAAATATGGTGGACCGTAAAAATGCCATATTGTGTAGCTTTATTTCCTGAAATTAAAGGCATTACTACACTTGCTTTTACACTCTAACATGTATGGTATCCAGACAAAAGATCTGATGATAATTATAATTCAAAGTATATGATACTGGGAATTGAAAGTGAAATATAAAAACTACTTCTAAAAGCAGAGCATGTGCTTCATGTTTTAGTCCAGAAAGTTTCAAAGGTGGTATGCTAAAACAGCTCTCAAAGTAAAAAAAAATTCAGAGTCCACTTTTTCAGATTTGGACACGCCATATGGACATGCTAGATTACGATATGACAAGTAAATGCTAGATTGCGAACAGGGATATCTAGTTTCTAGATATCCCTGATTGTGATAAATCAGTTTCAAGCGTTATGATGAGCCACATATACTGTGATGAATTATTTGATATGGACGAAGGACAACAATTAATGTGGTGTGAACGAAACCACGCCAACCCTCCACTTAAATTATATTCACCGATACTTTCGTGAAATCATACTGGTCACTCCGTATCCAGCACTGCGAGCGCGACGAAAATTCTGGGCATTACTAAATTTTTATGAAAATTAAATGAAGATAATCCGTGAAAACAGCCCCGAAATTCCTCAGGCTATCTTCCTGATTGGAAGATTGAACTACTTCTACTTGACAAACTGAAAATAGCCAAAAGTAAGTAAGTAGATCACAAAATATTACGAAGTAGAATTAGCGAAAATCAGTTCTACTTGAGTAAGTACCAGAAGTAGAGGAAAACTACTTGAGTACTTCGAAAAAGTAGAAGTACATCGTTACTGACGACCTCTGTACGTTTGTAGGTTGCACCTCTGGTCTGTTAGAATAAAAGTAAACAAGGCTGCAACTTATTTGCAATGCTAAACTAATTAGGACTCGAGGTTACTGAACCACCCGCTAGGTTCTAGCACAGTGGTTTTCAAACGCGACCTCTGAGACACCCTGTTTACGCCCTACAATGATGTAGCCTACACTTGCGCTATTTATAAGCATCTCGCAGATAGAACAAATTCATTTTTTCTGAGTTCTCGCGGTGCATGGTTCCGCAAGAATCATTACAGAAAGATATCGCAAGCAGAACATATGTCCATTTCATCCTGTTCTACTCCAAAAAGAGCCAATTAGTCCAATACCTAGTCCAATACCTACGTGATGGGGAGAAACTCAGAAACATTTGCTCATGATATATCACAGGAGGAATGTAACTTACAAGCTACGTACAGCTGATATGAACATTGTATGATATTGCACACCCGGTCAACATGTTCTGAAGCATATATTTGCCTGTTTATTGTGATAGAGTCATCGGTCCATTTTAATTCGGATCTCGTACCCCCCTGTACACTCCATCTGAGTGACACACCCTTTCAAAATTTTGGTACATTCTAGGGCGTACGGAACACCCGGTTGAAGAGTCCTGGAAGAGAACACGCTAATCTGGAAAGTAATCGGCTGACATTAGTGATAAGCCAGCACACCACGTCAAGGTTTGAGTCAGGTGATGGATTAGGTCATACCAGTTATTGTATCGTTGCAAGGATGGACTACATCATTCAGAACCAAGTAGCTATACCGCATGCAGAGACTTGATGACTATCGGGATATGGGTCTTTTCTAACAAATGCAGAGATTTGATGATTGACTCATCTGTACGGAATCATCTTTTTGGTTGGTACCACGTCTATTCGCGGTAACTATTGAAAAATGCGAATATGCCAAAGAGGGGGCCCTTCGACCAGGGGGTCCCTGGGCGACCGCTCACCCCAAAAGCCCCCACGGAATTCTAGGCAAACTGGAGATTTATAGATATCGCTCCATATTTCAGACCCAGGTTCACAGTTCAATCATATTTTGGCGGGTGGGATTCTGTTTTTTTTTCAGTCATGAGACTTGGGCTATAATATATTAAAATAATGTACGTGGACGGGGTTGGACTTTCAATTTCGAAAAATAACGTTGCACCTAGATGGACTATAATTATGTTTGAAATTTTCAAGACTGGACTTCACCAGAATATATCACAAGTTAAAACCCGGTCATCACTGCCTTCCATGGTCATAGTTATTGATGCGTATATTTGAAAACACAAGTCACATTGCACGCCAGCACCAGCTTTCGAACACTCCAGTATTTGGGGATTATTGTTGAAATTGTTGATCGATATCGTTTGCGTTTCACCGTTGGTCGTGACTTCTATCGTCAAACAAGAGAGCTGATGAGGCTGAACCTTATTCAAAGAATGCGCTTGTTAACCCACAACATGCTTACCTCTCCGGTGAAAGGGGTCACATCAGGTTATCCTTTCATTATTCAGGTATGATTGCTTCATTATTATAGGGTTGCCATACGTCCGGAATTTCCCGGACATGTCCGGAATTTCACTGTTCAAACTACCGTCCGGGAGGAATTTCTAAAATATGCCAAATGTCCGGAATTTTGAAGACTTGACGTAGACTCATCCTTTTTTCGTAAATCAGCATAGAAACAGTATTTTTTTAAGAATATTTATGCTGATGCATGATATTTTTCTTCTCGCTGCGCGCGATTTACTATCACATTTGTTGATTTTGATATGGAGATTACCACCCTCTAAAAATCTGCAATAAAATATAAATAAAAACAACCTTCATTTACTGGAATAAGCCTTATTGTAATCGCAATAATATGAAAATGGTATATTCCTAGAGATCGTTAAGGCGGTTTAAATGCTTCATTCAAAGAGAGTGGTTCCAAACGGGAGGGGGTCGTTTGCCTTTATTTTGGGGTTTGCGAATATGTTGAACGTAATCAGCTTCCAAATTAGCCAGTGAGTAAGTCTGAGCAAAAGTGCTGACTTCTTTTCGTAATCAGCTCGTCAAATTTTGATCTGGGCCACGGAACATTTTCAAATTGGAGATGGAGTCGCGACCATAAAAGGTTGGAAACCACTGGATGTGGGGTGTTTATAAAGCTCCGTGGTGCGCACCGGCATATAAGGCTGATAAACGATCTTATCGGTAGGACATGAACATGACTTCACGATGTGCAATTACACTCCCTGTATTTTCGAACTCATTATCCTCCACCAGCTCTACCGCTAACTCTGATCATGTGGGCGGAGAGTAGTATCTATATAGTGATATATGGAACGACCAGATATTATTGACAGAATTCTTTCAAATAATTCAACGACCAGATGCATATAGAAACCAAATTCATATAGCAAGCACTCCCCACCCTGAAAATCATTGTTTATTTAGGCGGGATGAAGCTGAAAATATGTGCTTTCGGTCCCGATTATAAAACACACACAGGCACATACTCCTGAACCGGATCGTGACCACCTCTGGTCTATGAGCAAAGGTTTGCCAGTGTGACGTCATAACTCATTTTGAAATCCAGTAGTTGGCGTGAAAGAGTGTCCGGAATTTGGGTTGCTGAAATAGGGTAACCCTACATTATTATCATTTTCATTACTTTTCAGGAGGCTATAAGCAAGTCACAAGTAAATCTTACAGACAGTTTCCGGTCATACCCGATAATGTGGCCTGCGTTTGCATACATTTGCGAACAAAGATTTTCGACCATGTCCACTACTCCAGAACATTACCAGTTGCCACCACGCCAAAGCGGCGTTCCAATCTAAGTTATGTTCACGTGCAGCCTTTATTAAGAGTTTCTACGTCCTACATGCTTCCAGAGTTCAAAGAACTTGTTGACAACTTTGATCTACCACAGACGTGTCGTTGACTTCAACAGCTATTGAGAGTAGGCAACATTGCGTTAATGAATTCATTGAATGCTGTTTTTGGTCTCTTACGGTATCTGTTAAACTACGAGTTTACATTAAATACGATTTGTTCCTTGTATAGGTAAATTAGGCTTACCATACGTCCTCTTTTAAGAGGATTTGTCCTCTTTTTTGACTTTTTTGAAAGTGGAAAATTTAGGTCAGATTTAGAGGAAATTGCGAGTGATATGCCGCAAATTAGCGCAGAAGTGAAGCTCTGGCGGGTATTTCGGAGGGAAAAGCGGTGATTTTAGCTCTGAGCGAAAAGAAGACCTTTTTT
>ATSW01122881.1:0-16007 GCA_000444245.1 Botryllus schlosseri | reverse complement strand
CATCCTGCGTGTCTCCGACTCAGTCCTTGGAAAACCAAACTGTGCTATGTCCATTTTTGGAAATTTTGACTTTGACCATCTAATTTGGATATAAACCAGTTTCGTTTTCAATTTATCTTGAAAATTCCGGTTCACATGTCCACTTAACTAGAAATTCATGTTACTTGGGAAATTATAACCCATAAAAAACGAAAGATCTATGTCCAAATATAGATAGATGAAAAATATTCAACAATTCCTAAAATGGACATAACACAGTTTGGTTTTCAAGCGACGATATACAAATACCAATACATTGCTATAAGTAAGGTATAGAGTAGTGGTTCCGGGACTCACAGTAACTCCTGGGGATTGCTGAGCTAGTCGCGGAGGTTCGCTGGAGGTCAAGAGACACATTCGAATCATACAATCGAAGTCACACTGATTTGGATTAGAATTTATTTATTATAATCTTTTTGTTTCCTGTAAAATCATGTTTTAACGGTGTACTTTCAACACTATTGTTGATTCACAGTTCATTTTGACAACATTATTCTACAGTAACAAATTAGATGTGTAATGTGATAGATTTTTGTTTCTATGAATAGGCAAAATTTTGGGGTTTGCCGATGGCTTGTTGTTAGCGTCTGTGTTCACCAGGTTAGTAAAGGTTAATAACCACTGGCATAGAACATCACGAGAATGCATCATAAGTCTTAGCAGTGTAGGAGTGCCAGTCTCTAAGTAACGCGGACCAAATCAGCAGCTAAAAAGTGAATCTTTTTCCACATCTCAGTAACTGAAGAGCTTCTTAGAGGTACAAAACTTCAATATACAATTGAAAAGTATATTCATATTGACATTAACCCGAATATTTTCGACACTAGTCAGGGGCAATCGTCAGCAACTACTAAATAATTGGGAAAAACATTGTATATCAACAATCGTATCACCAAATATGACGTCAACGGCATGAAATTTCGAATAATCGAAGCGTAGATATCGCACAAGGTCAATGTACTATTTTTAGATCTCAGTAACTACAGAATAGGATTATGAGTAGTGTTTGGAAAAGAGTGCAAAAGACATTTAGCCGACAATCCAAACCCGGATTGGAAGATGCAGTCGACGACACGGTAGAAGCTAATAAAAATACTAAATCGAATAAAGGTTCCAGCAACAACAAAAGCGGTGGCAGTCCGGCGCGACGTCCAAAGAAAAACAGAGCGCTACAAGACGAGTATGACACGGACGAAATGAGAGACGTCTTGCAGCTGTTCAACAAACTTGAAGAGCTGGTCGTAGAAGGCGACCCAAGGGTGAGACAGGTGTTGGACAGAAGGTGAGTTGGAACTTAGAATACATTCTGCGATTGACATTCATTGCATTGGTAAACTTTAAACAGAATGTATTTTCATTTTGAAAAGTCCCATACCTAGCAAACTTGGATTACTGGATAATTCTAAGTTTGTCTAATTAGACTAATCCGCGTGAAATGCTTGTATTATAATTTGTGAAATGTTTCTATGCTCTCCTTTTAATCCAAATATAATATCCGATAGCTTTGCTGAAAGAACTGAAAACTGATGAGTAAAAGTAGAAGTGGTCTGTGACCAATACAAAATATATCTGGAAACTAGATGAGGTGAAGATAATTCAATTGGAAGCAGTCCTCAAACATAATACCTGAAGTAGCCATCTATCGAGAACTCAGAGTAGGTAAAAGGTGTTTGTTATAAGCAGACCACAAGTAGTCATGGTTGGTAAACCAGTAGAAGCGGAAGTAGCTTCGTAAATTTCTAATTTCTAAGTAGAGATTTACCTAAAAAACTGTTGAGAACTAGTTCAAAGTCAAACCCACTTGAGCAAGCAGTGCAAGCAGGATAAACCTGCTAGAGTAGTCTGAAAAAGTAGGACTACTTCGACACTTAACCGCCACTGGTTATATCCATACAAACGTGAAAAAATCTTTTTTCAGGCCTCTGGTCCAGCAAGCCTTAATGGAAGAAGGTAACCTCACAGACAGATCCGATTTTTCACCTCGTCCCACAATACCGAAACTACAATTCGGATCGCCGCGAGAAGCCACATTTTACCGTGAAGAGTCCGGAGTTTCAGGCCGACCAGCAATGTACAAGGACAAACAACTAACTGTCAGTGACCTAGGACCGAGAAATCCACAACCAGCCCGATATTTGAACGAACGATATGTATCAAATAACTCGATCGTAATGAATCGTACAATACCTGAAGAAGGGGTCATGAACAATACGTATCAAATTAACAATTATCAAGGAGGTAGAATAAGAAGGCATCCAGATGGGACCATGCTAACAACGACCAACGGGCCGACAATACAGGACAGACAAATCAACGACGTCAACCCAAGTTTCACAAGATCGTTACCGCAACCTGCGAGATCGAATCCACCAGAAAAGTAAGACCTATTATTACAATGAATACACTGGTCAAAGCAGTCATCGTTGTACAGTTAAATGCGATATTCATATTGAAATAAACATAAATAATTTCAGCTGACACACGTCAGGGGTAATCGTCGGTAGCTAGTGGAGAATTCAAAAGATCATTGCATGTTCATGATGCGATAGATGATATACAATATTCTGCTTGAAAAATTGGGCAATAATAAAAGCAATATTGTGACTTGGTTACAATACAACCCAGGCGAATACAACGTTCAAAACGATATTGCCCAGATGTGTGAACTACATGAAACCATAATACGGAAACCTTGATAGGCATCCGGCAATGATGAATCGATTAAGGAAATTAAAGAAAAATATGTTCTAAATAGACGTATTTCTAAATTGTGATGAAACCTTAAAGTAGCCTACTGAAGCAACAAACTCAAGTTTAAATAATATATTCTTATTGAAATAAAGCCAACTATTTTTGTCTGGCAGTCGTCAGTGGTAATGTTGGCTAACAGTTGTACCATCTAAATATAGTACATTGACCTTAAACGATCTCTTTGCCTCGATTATTCGAAATTGCATGTCTATGACATCCTATTTCGTGATACGATTGTTGATATATAATGATCTTTCCAATTCTCTATTAGTTGCTCCCTGACGAGCGTCAGCTGATAATATTCGGGTTCATTTCAATATAGACATATATATTTTGTGGTTCTGGATCGTCAATAAGATCTTCGAACTCAAGTTTGCCCTAAATGCCTTAGAAAACCATTCCATGAGCAAGATAACATCCTCGATATCACATCATTTCAGCCGATTTTCGAAGCCACCGCAGCCGGCGCGGTCGCAGCGTGAAATTTCAGTTCCAAAACTTGACCTGCACGAATTCAATTACGAGACTCCAAGGGGAAAGAGCAAAGTCCAAGTAAAACTGAGAGGAGATGACAAGTGAGTATATGGAAAAGTAAAATAAAGAACTGTAAAACGCAGGGCTGAAATGACTCCAGTCGCTGACTTGACTCGAGTCCTTTCCTGAAAATGGAGAATAACTCGACTCTGGTCACTTTATGTATTCACTCGATTTGTACTCGACAGACTTGGACAACAAGATAATTCTAGTTGTCTAATTAGACGAATTAGAGCGAAATGTCGGTAATCTAATTGGATATCACCCGATAGTTTCAAAATAGCGAGTCGAACTTGACTCGAACTTGATAACGGACAGTGAACGCTATGACTTGGATTTGGACCCGAGTCTCAACAACATTTTTACACACAGAACCCACAATTTCAACTACACAAACCCGGAAGCAGGGTACCAAGTTCGCGTGTCACTAGACAACCTCCCGTTACCACCAAATCAAGACCGCGATATCAGATTAGCGGAAGAGACGGCACCGACGGCACCAGTGGCTCCGCTGCAGCAATCGGCGCCAATAACACAGAACATCGGACTTCCCGTCGCTTTGAAGAGAGACCCAATTTTTGCAAAGAGAAGTAATAATCCCAATTGGATGGATGTGACTTCGAAAGTCCTAACTTCAGAAGGAGGGGAAATATCATGTTCAAGCTGCAGGTTTGTGTAGCGAGATATAGAAAGTGCAAGCTGTTATCCTCAACAAAAGAACCATCACCAAGCAGGGTTCTCCATGAATATGTCAATATTTATGGCGTCTATGACCGGTTTAGGGTGCGGGTATCGAAGAGCATTCATTACTCTTTTACCCCAAGCTCTAATGCCGCGATACCTCACCCCCCAACCAAACTCTAACCTCATCATAAACCTAAACCCTAATCTTCCGACACCCAACCCTAATTTTATAAGAACGTAACCCTGAATATGATAAGTGGAGCTGTATTGTTTCTTAACCGGCGTCATATGAAGGATTGTGAAGTGTCTATTCACAGATGTTGCTCAATAGATATATATTTAGATACGTCCATTGTATGATTGCGATAAAATGAGTCTCTCGAACGAGAGAACAATCAGTGTATATCAGTGGTTCTTAACATGGGTTTATACGGACCCAAGGAGTTCGCTGAAGCAGTCTCCAGGGGTTCGCTGGAGGTCAAGAGATCACACACCCGACTCATACAGCAGTCACAATGATTAGCAGTAAACATTTTTTAATGGTTTTGTTCTTTCAACACTGTTGTTGATGCACAGTTCATTTTGTGCAACTGTATTTTTTGGGGGTTTGCCAAGGGCAAGCAGAAGGGCTCGCCGGGTTAGAAAAGGTCAAGAACCACTGGTTTATATAGTCATGCTATAACTTTAGAATATCATAGGTTTACGAATAGCGTAATTGATATCTGGTTAGCAATAGCTTCAAATCTGTTCAAGTATATGCTTTGAAGTTTTAGGCATGCTACGGGGTTGTCGTTGAGCTTGAGGATACTAGTTATCGATTTTATTGGTATCGGCTCAAAAAGACGATATTGGTCTGGCTCCAGTGTTGCCAATTTAGCGATTTTCGCGCTAGATCTAGCGATTTTTCATCCGGTTTAGCGCCAAAAAATATGGATCTAGCGCCTAGCGATAAATCTAGCGATTTTTGAAAAGTATTTAGCGATTATTTAGCGCTTTTTTACCGAAAATACGTAATAAAACTCAGTTCTGGCCGACGACGGCATTGGCTGTACCAGTCACCAGAGTGCGGACTCCGACAATAAATTATAGATTACTAACCTACGGATAGATACGCAACTCCCGGCGGTCACGCATGGACAAACAGTGTCTCTTCTTGCTGAGTAATCTATAAAAGTATCATGATTGGCAGTGTTATATCTGGCGATGTGAGCGCTGAAATTTAATATAATTGGTATTGATCAAAAGGTAGTGTCGCAGTGATTTCGAAAATACAAATTGAAATCTTGTCAGGACAATGGAACCACCCCGAAACAGCCCTCAAAGTCTGAAAACCGGCATTGCTCCGACAATGGTACCGCCGCAAAACAATGGACATAACAATGACCAATTTCGTTCAGCGAATGTTCGGATCAATGCCGATTTTCAGACTTTGGAGGCTGTTTTGAGGTCGTTAAATTGTCTTGACAATAATTTAATTCCTATTGTCGGAATCAGTGTGACACAATCTTTCGTTTAAGACCAGTTCTATTAAATTTCACAACCCGGATTGGTCCTAGGAATATTTTTTTAAGGTCTCTACTTACTGTGGCTGGCAAACCCGATTCAAGTCGTGTACTGTCGGGTCAAGTCGCATGTCGTGTTCAAGTACTTCAACACAGTTTAGAGAAGTCAAGCGCATTTCAACGGTACATCGCATCACGTATTCACGGACGCATCGAGCAAGGCACGCCTGTATTGTGAGCGGTTATGCCCGTAAACCTGGTCAGTGATCACGCAGAGCGATCATGGCGCAAAGCGATGTGCTTTATCGAAATGCATTGCATGTTTTGACCAGCTTAGAGATGATACTGACGTATTATGAACTAGAAATATGATTAAGTGACTTTGGACTCGGACGATTAAAATATAGCTGAGAAGAATGTATTGATATTATGGTTCGATTTAACACCTTTAGCAATTAATGCAGATTTAGCGCTATTTTTTAGCGCTTTTTTCTCAATATTTAGCGACATCTAGCGATTTTTAACACCAGTTTTAGCGATTTTCTTCCATCCGGAGTTGGCAACACTGTCTGGCTCTAGTTATAAATGCATGATTATTGACAGGATAACTGTACCAAAGAACGCAATACCGACAAAAGGATTGATCCGACTCTCGGTGATGGATATACAGCAAGTGCCCTTCACCTCGAAGCTACCGGTAGTAAGTGACAGGACACCAGACCTTTTGCCGATATCGGCAGCCATCAGCATGGAACCACAAAACTTGCAACTGAACAAACCAATCACAGTCAGGTAAGAATGCTACAAATTACTTCTAGTTTTTTGGGAAACTTCGTAGATTTTGGATATTTACTCGACTGTCAGTAACAATTTAATTGTAAATATTTTTAGGCAAAATTACTTACTATTTATACTTTGGATATTGAAAAGTAGAAAGTGGTTAAGAATTTAGACTAAGTTTTTTAGCCGAAACTAGCCCTAGAATACATACTTTATACTTGGAAGCCAGTACTTCTACTACATATTGGAGAGTCAATTTTCGATGCTACTTCTATTTGCACTGCTCACTCGGGCGGGTATGGTTTTAGACTGCTTGAACTATAGTTTACAGTCTTGTAGGCAAAATAAGAACCAGAAACCAGAGTACCTACTTTTCACTTACTTGGAAATCTATACTTCTACTTCTACATGTGTAGAAATTTATGACATTACTTCTACTTCTACTTGTACCCGAGTACCAACGACGACTACTTTGACCGTCTTTTCGATAGTGAGTTTTGTGGCAGTTGAATAAAAGTAGCTTATGTCCATTTTACACTCTCTGCCATATCTTGACGACGATCAACTTTGAAACAATGTGATAAACATAAACAAAACATGGTCAAAATATGGTTGAAAAAAATTAAAATCTTTAATTAAAAACTTTCTATACATAAAATGGATCTCAAAATTCCCTCTTTTGCAGGTTGATAACCAGCATAGCAAAGATTAACGAGACCGGAGGTACTATTCCGGAAACAAAGCAGTCGCAAAATCTCAAAGGAACAGAAGGAGGTAGAAAATAGAATGCCAGCTCTAATCCAATTTTTGTACGTCAAATTACCAATATCGATAAGTTGATGCAGGGATCTAGCAATAACATAAGACTATGTTAAGAGTATGCAAGGGGCTTGATCTACACTTGAACAGCAAGATAACTCTAGTCGCCTAATCATAGCAAATGCCGATAATAAAATTCTAATCTATTTTGTGAAATGTCCATCTGCTCTAAATTTTGATTGTAACCTAATATCTGGTTCTTCTCATTTGATGGTACATTAGAAAATAATTTGTCCGAAACGAGCCGAAGTTGTAGTAAAATCATTTGCCAATCTCGTGCTCAAGAGAATGTACTCTGATATTATATGAGATTAACTTGATTTTTGTCGTATTTCTGTCTAATACATAGATTAACTCAATTTCTAAGTTCTTGCAAATTCAGTAAATATATCTAATTTGGAAGAGTTGAAAATTTTCTACTTGTCTCTGGCTTTATCAAGCCACTGTCAACAGCATTAGCCCATATAAATGGTCCTGGTTATTACTAGATGCACTCAGAGATTCCAGTATCATAAGGACAAATTTTCTATAACATTGCGATACTTCTGTGCAGACATCAAAGCCAAGGACATTGTAATAAAATACCGCAACGTTTACACAAGTAATTCTTGGGAAAACCTCGATGTCGACATATTCCGTTCCAGTGATTCCGTTATGTTTCAAACCCAAGAACTTGCCAACGTGTGCGCGTTCCACGTAATGTCGGTAAGGCACAACCCACATATTGCTTTATCCCATAGATTTAGAATAAAAACTCGTCCTGACATAATGAAGCAATGATAATGCCCTTCAATCTTTCAAAATTTCAGGACCAGGATATCCTAGTGAAGAAAATTGCTGTTTACTTGTTCAAAAGCATGGAAAGGCGAAAAAAACAATTCCTATCCATCCTGGTGTGTGAAGATCAACCTCATGTGTTACAGGTGGGGTTTTATATGATCTACAGAAACAAGCTTCAGCCTCAAACTCAATTAGCCATCGTTGGTACATCTTGAAGGTACAGAGATTCAATATACAATTGAATAGTATATTCATATCGAGATAAACCCTAATATTTTCATCTGACACTCGTCAGGAGTCATCGTCAGCAACTAATAGAGAATAGAAAAGAACATTGTATACCAATCGTATCACTGAGTAGAAGTAGAAGTATCAATTCAAGTAAAAAAAAGGTAGTTTGCCTACACAAGTACCGACGAGGACCCTATATCTGCTTGAATTTTCAGAAAGGAATTGAGAGCATGCCAGGGTGGCTACACTACATGGACAGTTGCTTCAACGTCAGCATGGAATATGGAAGGAACCTAGCTATATTTTTGGAACCAAAAGACAGGACACTGTGCAGCATCGACGCTAACAAAATGGTATCCCATATGGTAACTTATCAAAATACATGTTACGACTTAAGTGCTTGTAGGAAATACCTTGGGAAAATCTCTGGAGACCAGAATGTATCATACGAAAGCATTTTATGGTGACGCTACACAAGTTGGATGTGGAAGCACCGGTTCAGCTAATGGTTAACGAAGCGAATTACACCATGATCGCGCCTTTCGTGTGGCAGGTCAGTAGTATGACATTGACTATTTGTGCCACTGCCACAAGACTACTCAACTGTTGAGCTGTGTTCCATATACTGATCTTTTAGTGTTGAATCCGCACCTTATCTGTATCATTATGTGCTCGTTTTTAACAGAACCCGATCCATTGTCGTTGATTTGCAAAGAGTGCCAAAAAATGCTAGTTCTCCCACCAGCTGAGACTAACGATTACCAATAAATACACTTAGCTCATTGCTTTTGCTAATACCGCTTTACTGGATCTTATATAGTCATTTGTATGACTGTAAATTGTTTCATGAAAGTTATAAAGGACCTAAGCAAATTTTAATTCTTGTTACCGGACCTTTGCTAAAAATAGTTGACAAACCCTGTTCTAGCAGATATATTAAGTTGAATTTTGTGTAAATTTAACGCATATGAGATTTTCATCAAAGCGATCACCAAGCATTGATTTAGATACAAAAGAAGACAATATTCCTTCCTGACCCTGTGCCTTTGGAAGACTATTCATATGAGCCAGAACAAGGTTTGAACTTTATTTTTGTAGTATTTCTTTGTAATCCAGTAATTAATCAAGTTTTTGCGAATTGCAAATCAGGAATTTCAATTCTAATCTAATTTAGAAATGTTCAACTGTGCTCCTACTAACAGATAAAATCGACGAATACCTGCTGGACAACCGTCCGAAGGAACACAGCACGTTATACAAGCACGTATCGTGGAAACCGGAAACCCCAGAACAGAACGGCGTGACCAACGAGAGTCTACTACGCTACGCGAAGATGTGAGGTCCCAAAGCAAGTACTCGCACCAAGAATGAGAACGAGACCGACTCCTGGCACCAAGTTGAGTCGACCTTCAGGAAGACACTTTTCTGTCCCAGGATGGTATCAAAAACAAGGACATGGCAACAGAATGATGGCAAGACCATGAGAAATTACGAGTGCCATGGTAACAGTTGGAATGTCCAAAATCGTGGAGCTTATATAGATTAGATTTACTACCTGATGTTTCATAGCAAGCTACTACAACTTTGTGTAAAAAGGGATCCAACTTTGTAGTAATAATGCCGAATTTACAACGTTATTTATACAATCGAATAATATATTCATATCGAAATAAACCCGACTATTTCCTGACACTCATCAGCAACTAGTAGAGAATTGTAGAGAGAACATTGAATATTAGCCACACAAGTTACCTCTAACTCATCGAATTCATATCGGAGCGAGTACGCGGCCAGAAGCAGCGCTTCCTCAAAGCTACAAAGCAGACAGCCCTCCAATATATCTCTTCGCGTTTGCATATAGATCGCAGTCATCAAGTGATCATCTCTGAAAAAAATTTGCGTCGTGACCAGAGTGATTCGGAACAGACTTGCGCAAAGTACTGGAGTTTGAAAATGCGCAACTAGATGCAAACTAGAGCTACTCACCTCTCGAAACCGCCACTAGAATTAGAATTAATCGCTATTCAAAACTCACGTTGAGCACTAGAACTAGAACCAACTACATTTAAAAAGACTTGTACAAACTACCGGGCTTTACAAATGCTCAATTACAACTAGAGCTCTTAGAATTCAAAACTCGCAACTAGAACTAAAACTAACATGGTTCCTTTAAAAATACCTTTAAAAAAATGAAACAGAAATAACTAGATTCAGTTCTGAAGCAAACCGTTAATTTTAATTTTATCAGAAATTGATCAGATCAGCGGAAATAGGGAGGGTTCCGAAGCCTAAAACCCACCCTATTGATACGCCATTGTTAGTAGTGATGACTCTGAGCTAGCAATGTGTGGAAGAACATCACACAACAGAAAACCAGTATCGCGCGATTCATGCCAAACGACAACACATGTTTTCTATATGTTTGGCAACAATTTTATTCAAATGTGTGACTAAAACTAGAACTACTCTTTTCCAAAGCCGCAATTAGAACTAGAACTACTCAAAAAGTAGTGATTAGCTGACCGTCAACTAACTAAATTGGCAGTTTGTACAAGTCCAATTCAGAGTGCTACAAATGCAACTTACAATACAGAATTCAGATCGTCGGGAATAAACTTCATTCGCAGAAAGAAGTGCGGCTCTTCATCCTTGAAGTATGCGCTTGTGATATCCTTCAAAGACGCTTCTGGCTTCATGAATACATATTCACCGTCTGTATCGACATTGCTAATTTAGTAGAAGGCTCCTATTAAGAATTGGTACTTCAGCACACTACAAATTGTGATCAATATTCACTGTATGACCTATGGCACAGGGCTTCAACATTCCAAGCATACTTTCCAGCACTAAGTTTACACAAATCAGAAGTGCTGGGCAGAATAACTAATTATTAGGGTAAGTTTTTGCAACTATTTTTACAGCTTCCGAAATACTCGGAATGATGCGATCAGCAATTTAGAATTTTCCCGGATCAACTAACTGACAGCAACCCCACGTATTGATGGCGTTAGACAAATTCAAATATAAACACTGACTTACCTATAAGTACACTAATGCAAAATGAAGTTGGATCGAGCGGCGCTATCAAATGGCACACTGAAACGCCGAGCACCTGGCCACAGGTTAATTCCGACACGTTAACACTGATCCTCAATTTCTTGTGGTTTACGTACTCCACCGTTAAGTGTGATGCTTTTTTGAAATCCGACGATTTTCGCTAAAAATTAAGGTATCCGATGAATTTGATGATAGAGCTAGGCAAAATTGAGTACCTGAGTGATTTGATTCTGAATCGAGCATTAGCCTTCGAGTCGAATATCACTTATCATGACGTCATAACAGTAAAAATGACGTTGAAAATTCGAGACCACAAAGATTATATTGCCAGTTCTATATTACATTACAGATCGTTTGATATTTTTTCGACCATACTTATTTCATTGCACTTCGAGACTAGGTAGGTTAATCACGACTTCACATTTATGCGATAAAACCATCAGGGTTTCAAAGGTACCGCAATGAAAAGCAGTATCCAAACTCTAATTCTTATTGTTAAATGAGAGCATATTTCAGTATGCCTACCTGAAACTACAATTTTCATTCATAAATCAACTCAATGGTGTGCCCAACCCTATTCAGTAATAGCTGATCACCAAGAAAGTGCAATGGTGGAGCGCCCGGCTTCTTGATCGGTAGATCGTGGGTTCAATGCCTGATCGGGTCAGACCAAAGACCTGATTAGTCACACTGGTATCCACAGCTTCCCCGCTTGGCATAGATAGCATGGAGGGGTGGTGCAAGACTTAGAAATCCTTACAAAGCTATATCTGCACTTCTTGTCCAGCGGCATACCGGCATACGCACATCATGCACTCATGGTATGCATATGCACAGATTGTGCGTATGTATATCAAGAGTCGGTGTATATGCCGCAAACGCATAAGGGACAAAAATATACAATTCTATCGAAACTAGAATCAACTCACCAAGTAATTGAGCTGCATAGGAGGTTCGTTACAGAATAGCATTGAGCTCATTTTGGGAGTACATTGAACCATGGGAATGTGGCCATCTGCAGTTGATTTGTTAGATGATATTTTGTCGATTAGGAGTGCAGGCGTTTGACTGCCTGGAGGTACACATCGTTTGGTATCGTTGACTTCATCTGCTCCTGCATCAAATACAGAGACAGTCAGTAACGCAGTACAAGTACTTTTTCGAAGTACAAGTTTGGGTTTTGCGAACTCGCACTACTGAATCAAACAGTTATGTCTTTAGACTACTTCCTTTGGGGACAAGTTTTCATCACCTTTATTCGTGAAATTGTCACAAGAACCGCGTGAAATAGCCATCGCCGTACTGCTAACTTCGTTTGCAAAGATTGTACCAATCTGTTGTATCGGCATTATTCATTTTGCACTAGTTGCGCAGATACATCTTGCAATTTCAAACGTGTGACAAGCGGCCACCACATATTAACTGCCAAAACAACTCCCAAGACAACTAAATCTACTTAACAAAAGTACTTACCTCACTAAGCTGCTTTTCAGACCTTACATTTACTACTTTTACATTTCAAGTAGCTTTGACACATCTTTGACACTCCTGCTTGCAATTAAATAGACATTTACTGCATTACTTAGACTACTTGAGCAGCAACACTGCAACTTTGACAAATTCTGATTAAATAGCACGAGTCAAAGTCTATTAACACGACATTCAGCGGGCCGCAAAACACAACTAGCCTAGTAAAGACAAAAATTCACACCACTACAGAAAATCCGGGTTTTTTCACGCAGATCTACCATGAGAACGTCACATTCACAAACATGCATATTAGGGTTGTTCAAAATTTGGAAAATGTTCGGAATTCTGCGTGTCCATCGCTTTTTCTGTAGATTATTGTTAAAAAACAATAATGGGCTTGAAAGAAGCTCGCAGGAAAGCCGGTAATATTTGTCTAAATGCGTTTGAAAGTAGCCGTCGGCGAGTGGGCGGGGAATCGATGAAGTGGGCGGGCAAAGAGAAGCCATCAATCCTGATTGGTTGAAGCCGGTAATAATAAGCTAATGATTGGCTGAAAGACCGACTTTGTGAACACTGCTGGTAACGATTTTTGCGTGCTGTTGTGCAGTCGTTTCTGGTGGTGGCATTACGAACATGATATATTGCCTTTGTTAATGTTGTCATCAAGAGTCCATAGTACAACATCGCAACCGCCTAAGTTAATATCTACCTGCAGAAAGTGCTATGTATTGCACAGGTGCTCTCGCTAGTTGAGATACGAATAAACTAGCTGCATGCATCTTGCTACTTTCAACCTTTCCAAAAGTTACTGACAGTGAGTGAAACTCAAAAATTTACCACCAGGAGTCAACATCTCAGTAGTGCTTGTAATGACTGGTCGACGTCTCACCCATAAACGAACGCATATGACACTTTTTATTCACAATTGAATGAAGGCGAAAAGCACTATTTACAAAAGACATTAAAAAAGTACGTTGCAGATCAGTGTTGCATTGTCAGGCACAAGTTGCAGATTACAGGCTTTTGATTAGAGTTGACTTCCTGCTGTCTCCAACTGTCTTCCTATGCTGTTCCACAGCTTGAAGCAGACTGTCTCTTTGTTGTTCATTGTCAGTCATGATTGCAGCATAGTCTGTGCTTAGCTTTACACCTCGTTCTGCGGCATCATTAACGACTTTGACAGAACTGATGTAGGAGCTCATTCTGGTGTAGGAATCTGATAAGTGCCAAACATCAAACGGTTGAGCTAGCCACGCCCCAGAGCATTCAAAAACATCAAATATGTACCACGACTGTGGCCCGATAAAATCAGACAAAGTAGTGTCCTTGTTGATGTGTACAGTTGCATTCAACGAGGGCGGGCCTCTCCTGAAACTTGAAGTTCGCTCTACCTGCAGGAGCGTCTTTGCCATATTTTCTCGGGTTTCAGTGCTTTCACTCGGCGAAAACAAGGCATATACAGCGGTTTCCTCCACGATATACCAGTCATGCTTTAAAAGCTTTTGTGAAGCAGCTTTGGAAACTTGTTCATCATGTTCCTTGTAACTCAACATGTCCTGGATGAATTTCAAGTCATTACCGGCTGCATCACGACGAATGCTGGAAGCAACCCAGGCAGGGATATAAAAGAGAACTAAAAATAAATTGAAGCGATGCAGCAGTTCCACTTCTTCAGATTTGTAATGTAACTGATCAGCCCACATGAACATCTTCTGAGCATACAGAATTGTGCCCATCCACCTTGCATGGTGTGTTGCACCAGGTTTGTGATGATATATATCTCCATCTGCACCGAGAAGAGCAAGAGCATTAGTCACACATTGTTTGTACTGAAGAAATCTTTTCTGGCGAGTGGTAGCTTGGAGTTCTCAACCGTCATTGCTGCTCGTTCTTTAAAGCATATAGGTATAGTCAGAGTCTTGAATTGCTGTTTTCTGTCAAGACTGCTCCAGCTCTTCTTAAGGTGGGCAAACCATGTGTTCTCTGGTCCGGTTGTTGCTTTTCCAAATAAACATTTCCAGACGTCTTTGACTACTAGCTCATACACATGGTGCCGACACGCATGGTAAAAATCCTTCTTTCCTAGAAGGTCCTCAAGGATCTTCACTGCACCCTTCTTCCAGCCGCTGTTGCTTGCTGTGGTGTCAAAAACCAAAGCTGTTACAGCATCTTGTATATCCCACTTTTTAATTATGTCGAAAGTAGTTTCAGCTTTTGTCTGACCTGCCGCATTTTGTATCTTCTGAATTCCAAGTAGTTTTCCTTCCGAGTATTGAGGTTGACAAGATAGAACAATTGACAAAGCTTCATATCGATTTCTTAATCTATCCTCTGTGAGCTTTCCATCCCAATGAATGGCAACATGCTGTGGTCTATTTTCGGCAAATTTTTCCAAAATGTCCTGAGATATTTCAAGGCGATTTGTTTCCCTGGCTGTCTTCGTTGAAGATCTTGACAGGGAGAACATGGCTATATCTCCTCCACAAGCCTTAATAAATGCTTCCATCAGCATCGTTGCATCGTTGTCAGTTACTTGCAATCGATCCAGAGCTTGGGACACATGCGTATTTTTCATAATATTTTTAGGTGCCATCAGTTTAATGGATTGGGTCGAGGTGCCAAGTCCAACATCAGCATCATAGTCAGAACTTGAACTCATACTGTCACCCTCTTTTTGAAGATGACGATGATGCTAAAACAACATAGTCAGAACTTGAGTCGTGTGAAACGTTTTCAACAGTTTGATCTGCAATGGCTGCCGTTTTCTTTTTGAGGTCTTTAGCCAGAATTTTGTCTCTTCCCAACATTATTGACTGGCGAGATTGCCGTTGATCTTCATAAAATGCAATGTCTTCAAGCTTTCTTTCATGTGATAGATAAATGTCATTTTTCGTTGTTGTTATGGCATCTCTACTTCCAATATCCCACAGCTTGTCCAAATTATCAGTGAATTTTCTCCTCTTACCCTTGGGATCACTTTCCTGTTTCGGATTCTTCTTCAGATCACGCCATCTTTCGTGCAGGTTTTGAAGTGATCGCACCACATGTGATTTCTGCATTGTCGCAATTCTCGCCATTTTCCACACTGTCATTACATCATCCACCACCACAGTACATAGTTCATGAGTAGGGGTTGACTGAGGACAATGCTCTTTCAGATACAGCAAGTAACTCATTACTTCTCGTATAGTAGGTAAGTTTGAGTCACAGATGTAATCGCAAGTATATCCGACCAAGTACTGCACAGATTTGGATCTTGTTCTTCGCTGCGGCATGTGTGCAATCTTTCGCCGTTTTGCCTCTGCCATGACTGCACTATTGTTGCTCCAAATCATAAACTACTGCTATCGACTCTGAAGC
>ATSW01122880.1:0-10835 GCA_000444245.1 Botryllus schlosseri | reverse complement strand
TCATTGTATCGTTTACCATTTTATCAAATTCACTTCCTGTGTTTGGCTTTCAATTTGCTCTAAAATTTTGATATCATGGTTTTTTTCCTGAACTAAGGCAACTAAATCGATGTATTACTAATTTAATTTAATTAATCCAATTATCACTGAAATATTTTGAAAAATACCGCTATTAGTAAAATATCACAACTATGTTGGTGATAGAATTCACCGCTACACCATAAACGACTACTGGTACCTCAAGTACGGCAATGGTTCAGATATTGACCTGAAAGTTCTATTTCAGGAAGAGTTCGTAGTGGTCTCGACGCCCGGCACAATTTCAGGGATATCAGCGGATCCCGAACACACGGGCACCAATTTCATGATACCAGTCACTGGAATATCCAATCAGCTTGATGTCGAGTTTGATACAAAGGAGGAAAGACTGTATTGGGTTGAATCCTATGTGAGTGGAACAGTATGACGGCGTGTAAATAACTAATATGCTTTATTTCTATACTTTTGATCGTAACACTCTACCTTGAACTCGACTGAGTGATTTCCAAATTTCATTCAGGGTATTATAAACCGGATCAAACTAGACGGAACTGGACGGGAATTCTTTGCACAAGGAGCTATAATCGGAACGCCCAGCGCTCTGGCCATTGATTGGATCACTCGGAATCTATACTACACCAACCCTACCGGAAAGTATGTAGCACGAATTCGAGACGTGTTTCCTGCAGGAAAAGGGTCCGAAAACAAACTATACAACCCCGTCTTTACATCATACTTTTTTTTGCCTCCGTGCGTTACTTAATCAAGTGTCTATTTTCTAGACTACTTCCACTTCTACATCATAGATTTTATGACAAAACTACTTGATTCCTGCACATTAAATCTTTCAAATCTTAAAGTAGCTTTGCGGTATGATTACATCAGCTTTATGCGTGAAATCGTTACAAAAAACTGTGCGAATTTGCCCCTGTGTCATGGTAACTGAATTTATTTTTGAAAATTGCCTTGTTTCTGATGCCATTTAGTCGTTTCGCGTTAGGCGCTAAGATGCACTTTGCAAATTCGGAAGCAGAAATCCGCGACTAACCTTTTCAGACTGCATACTTGAAAACCCTTCAGACCTTCATTTTCTGCTTCTACTTGAGATAGTTTTGAGGTGTCCTGTTGATCGCTACTTTTACCTGAAACTGAGTATAAATTTTTTCTAGTTCGGCTCAAGTACAAACGCTCTTGAAATATATAAATTCTCGATGAGATATCACACGTATCATTTTTCCAAGGTCTATTGAAGTCGTGCGTATGGAGAAGGATGATAACGGGAGATATCTCAGAAAAACAATAGTAAGCCACGTCGGAAATGAAACAGGGGTGGCTAACCCCGTTGGGATCGCTGTCAACCCCATAAATGGGTAAGTCTCTTTTTTATTTTCTCCATGCACAGAAGTGGAATGGCATGATTTTTACAACGCAGCGTTATGGTGTGGTCCGATCAAGGTGGTAGTGGTGTGCCGTCGAAAGTGACCATGTGCCTTATGGACGGTTCGGGCTTGACCAATATTGCTACCGGTAATCTGGGCGGCATACAGCACGTGGCTATAGACGGGGATACTCATTATGTTTACTGGGCTGATCAGGAACACGGAGTGGTAATTTATGTTACTTTCTTGAATCTCGAACAATACAAGACATTTCTTCATATACTTGATTTTGATGCTACTCTCCGAGTGTTATTGACTTTATAATACATTATGATGCACAAATTATTCCTGCTTGCAGGATTTTGTTATGTTATTTACATCACTACTTCTTATGTTTTAGATTTTTGGTAAAAGTTCATCATCTTTTATGTTATCAATAGATCAGTAGAAGTAGAAAATAGTACATAATCGGATAAATTCATGCAACTACCATGACCATTGGCCGAGGCAGAATTTCTACTTGTACTTCGGTAGAACTTGATGTCGTTTCTTGTACTTCTTATTGATTACCCCTATGAACGATGACTACTTTAACCGCCCCTGAATTTCCGTCATATCAACTAGATCGGACGTGTGAGAATCGACGGTACAGGGAGGGAGGATTTCATCACGAATCTCATCAAACCAATGGGATTATCGGTGTGGAAAGAATATCTCTACCACAGCGACTTGACTTTGGAAGTCGTGGATCGCGTTAAGCTGGCCGATAGTAAGTGACGTAACGGGATATAATGGAACATTTTTTTCTTTCTTTTAGGGACATCCTAAAATAATCTCCTATGTCTCGAATATGGGTAGTATTTACCCATTGCTCTAATCGAAACTGGGTGTATGATTGATTCGATTTTGAGTGGAGTATTGACCGTTGGGTTCAAAGCAGGATTGTAATGACTCGATTTGACTCGATTTTTCAAATGCGTAAAATGACTGGACTCGAATCAATTTTTGTATTGACTCGATTTGTACTCGAGTCATTGTGCGAGACTCCAACCAAGTCATATCACGGGAGACTAGGACAGTCAAAACAGGCATTTCGTTGTGACTTCGAATAATGCTAAAGTCACAACATTATTGGTATTTCGTCTATCTGTCCTGATACTTGGAAAATAGGGCCAGAAACTGTTGAAAATGAGGAAAATTACGATATTACGAAAATTACGAGTTGAATAGTATATTCATATTGAAATGAACCCGAATATTTTTGGCTGACACTCGTCAGGGGTAATCATCAGCAACTAGTAAAGAATTGGAAAGAACACTGTTTATCAACAATCGTATCACATGTATGACGTCACCAGCATGAAATTTCGAATGAGAGAGCGTTCAATATTATGGGTGCGAGCCATTCTATATCACTCGATGGTAGTTGATAGAACTGGTAGAACTGGATTGAACTTAAAACTGAACATAATGACTTGGACTCGGACTTGACTCGGTGGTGAATTGAAAATGACTCGACTTGTCTCGACTCAAAACTATAAAAGTGAGATTGACTTGTGACTCGGAACCTTGAGACTCGGTTACAAACTTGCAGTAGTCATAGAAACAGGACAAAAGAGACCCAGTAGCCCACTGTCTGAATATATTTTTCGAAAATGGTGCCTATTTGTGGTGTCATTAGTCATATTGCACTAATCTCGGAAATGTTTGTTGAAGCTTGGAAAGTAGCCATCTACTAAAAATTTGCGACAGCTAAAGCTAATCTATTTTCTTACATTACTTACTTGAGTATTTTTCAGATCTTTTTTTTCTGCTTCCACTTGTTGCTGTTTTTACATGACTTATCATTACTTCACTTTGTAATTGTTTAGAAATTTATGGCAATACTACTACCCCTCCTTGAGTAGCAATGCTAATTAGATAAAGTAATAGATTTAACCCATCATAATGCGATCTTTTCGATTTCAGGAACGCTCGATGTTCTACGCGACCATATCAAAGATGTCATGGCCGTCAAAATGTACGCCAGATTGCCATCGGGTACGATCTCGTGCAGTGCTAACAACGGCGGCTGTGACCAGATATGTTTGCCTGCCGGCCACGGACATACCTGCGCTTGCACCACTGGCATGAAGGTTATATTGGTATACTTTATTGAGAAATAGTTGAAATCATACAGAAAACTTGTTGAAGGAGTGCACCGACAAATCGTCATGAACAACTTGAAAAAGTCAGTTTTAACTTTCAACACTAAAATTTACTAAGGCTATACCACTGGGTTTGGAGTGAGATGGAAAAACGTATTTTCTGAAATTTTCCGCAAGAATTCACTTTTGAATCCTCACCCACTGAATGCCTTATAATCCGTTTGATTTGAGCAGAGCATACATTTATCTTAACAAATAATCGTTGAATATTACTGAAAAGTCCTTGGTAATTGTGACAGATAATTCTAATGTCTGCATAGAAACGATACAAAAAAAGAATTTTTGTTAAATTCCCTTTTCCCCCCGAAGTCTCGAAATATTCGCCAGATTGGAATTCTATTTGATAACAAATGCAATATAGCAAAACTGGTTATTCTACNTTTCAGCTCAATGACGACGGTACCTCNTGTAGCTCTTACGACGAGTTCATNCTCGTGTCACAAGAAACTTTGGTTCGAGGTTTGGATTTCGAAGGCTCTCATTCCGATGCCATGCCTCCTATTGCTTCCGCAAGTGAGATGTTTCACTATTTATCTAACTGAAGATGGCTGCTCCATTCACTATTCAATAGGCTTGATCAATGATGCTCAATTGGCGATACCTCGTCGACTCATGGACCAATGTGTATCATAGAGATATTTGGTTGTTTTTCCTATCACAACATTTAAATTAATCGGGTTCACAATGCAATAGGTATCATTATCATTATCATTTTGGTAAGCTTTTTACCCTGCAGGATGAGCATTATTGAGATATAGAGTTGTTTGCTTATTGCAGCATTCGAATTAATCGAGTTCTAGATTCAACATTATTATCTTTTTGACAAGCTATTCTCCGTGCACTGTAATTACTTTGTTATGTACGCATAATTTGACTTGGGAAGACCGAATAATCGCAAACCCATATCATTCCAGCCTTGAACGTGACTACGATGGACATTGCTTACAACAGGAATAGCATTGTGTATGCGTCGCATGTATACGGCGGCAGTTCGGGATCAGGGGCCAGATACTCTGCGATTTACTCGAGTGATGTTAGCGGATCTAGCACCAACATCGTGGTAAATGACGGAATTGGGCAACTTGGAATCGGTGGCATTGCTTATGACTGGATTACGAGTGAGATATTATCTTTTTTAGTAAGGAATATTTGAGCATGTGTTATGTTGATGGCCCTTTACTCTCGTACACACGAACCCCACTTGTTTGTTGAGCCATACTGAAAGGTTCGCTGGAGGTTGATTTGATACACATACCCGGCTCACACAACGCAAGACACACTGATATGCAGAAAATATTCATAATAATATTGTAGTTCTATATGGTAATCATGTTTTAATGGTGTTGTTCTGATAACGCTGTTGTTGAGGCAAAGGTAATTTAGTGCATCACTATTTTATAGTTATGTATAAGGAGTGTACTCTTTTATTTTGGTAAACGCTGAAGCGTGCAGATTATCATAAGGATTCAGTAGGTTGGTAAAAGTTATGGATCACCTATTTAGAATCTCTTTCGGGTACTTGAAATCATGCATGCTGACCTTGTGTCTTTAGTGTTGAAAGGCGCTGCAGGTGTCCAGTTCTGGGCCCTCGACAAAACTGATATCGCCATGAAATAAACAATCCTCAATCTCCCGAGTTACTTGTCAGATTTTCTCAAATCCGTCCAAATGTCTTCCGATAAGGGGAAATCTTTTTCACAGACCATATCTATTTCACGAACGTGTTCACGACGGAAACGTTCATCGAAGTCGTATCGTGGAATGACCGCAGGAGACTCACAATGCTTAAGACGCAGGAGGACTCACCGAGAGCTATCGTTGTTAATCCGATACGAAAGTATGTCTTTCCTAAAGCAAGTTAGACACACGATCAAGTGTTATATGCCAGTTGCCAAATCCAAAATAGATCAGCAATTGAACCTAATCTGCCACTCATTGATCCTACTATTTCTATTTTAGTAGGTTCACTGGACAAACGCAAGCTAGACCCTCCCTTAAGTCTAATCTACCACTTGTCTGTCCTAGCTATTCTATTTTATCAGGTTGTCTTGCCAAACACAAATTAGACCCGGGTTTAAGTCTAATTTCCCATTTGTCTGTCCTACCTATTCTATTTTAGCAGGTTGTCTTGCCAACACAAATTAGACCCGTGCTTAAGTCTAATTTACCACTTGTCTGTCCTGCCCATTCTATTTTAGTAGGTTGTCCTGCCAAAAGCAAATTCGACCCTTGCTTAAGTCTAATTTACCACTTGCTCATCCTACCCATTCTATTTTAGCAGGTTGTGTTGCCAAACGCGAAATAAACCCTTGCTTAAGTCTAATTTACCACTTGCTCATCCTACCCATTCTATTTTAGCAGGTTGTGTTGCCAAACGCGAATTAAACCTGTGTTTAAGTCTAATCCACCACTTTTCTGTTCTACATATTCTTTTTTAGTAGGTTGTCTTGCATAACACAAGTTAAACCCTTGTTCAAGTCTAATCTGCCACTTCTTTGTCCTACGTATTCTATTTTAGCAGATTGTGCCGTTGTAAATACACTTGAAGATGATAACAGAAAACCTCTGCTGTTTGTGCAAACGTTCTTGGCTTCCCAGTAATTGCGCTCTTTACCTTAGTGCGCTGGGTTACAGATTGTTTCCGCCATGATTTTTTTGCATTGAGCCTATTTCTGCCTGAATATTTCAAGCTTTGTTAGCGTTGCGAAGTTGCAGTACGTTCTTGTTTTCTTCGATTAGGTATCTGTACTGGGCGGACAGTGGGCAGAATCCCAGGATAGAACGATCGCGATTGGACCTTTCGAACAGGACCGTGATGACTCAGTTCGGCGTTGTGCAGCCTCGCGGAATGACCATCGACTACGCGACCGACCAAGTCTATTGGGTGGACGACCACACTTCTACTGTCGAAAGGGTCAGTAAGTCACCGGTATCATTTGTGAGCAAAATGCTCAAAATCATATTTATCAAATATGATTGTTAGATACTCTTGGGTGATATCGTGTCAGTATCAAATCATATATGTATATATACATAGCCTATACAGTTCCTTTTACATAACACTTAACTGCATTATCCAGATTTACGAATATTTACGCTGCCTTTCATGGATTAAATTAAGGTTTTTAGAGTCAAATGTTTGGTGTGAGGGTTTTATTCTTGTTCGAGTTCTTGGCTAAAACTAATGATGGTGCCACTATTGGAGATATAGGATTGTTGCTTTTCCAATGGTAGAAACATTTCTCAACCGGAGAACCGCGCGATTCCATGCATCTGACTTGTCTCTGACAGTTCAGAAATGACTTTGATTCAGTTTGATGTGCAAAAATATCGATTGAGGTTATGCTATTGCAGATGGAATGGGACGGCTCAAATGTGATTATTGTGCGATCCGGAAGGCAGATACCAACTCCATACGGTATCGCCATCAAAGGTGACGATATGTACTGGGTGGACCGTAGCTACAGGAAGGTATACTGATCAACAGTTGGCTATGATTTTTTTGTTCTACTTCAAATGCTTTAATTATATGTTTATGTTCATTGAGTCGATCTTGAAATGTATGTGTATATTATTATTTGAAATAACTTAAACTGTTACTTTGAAACAATCAAGGTGGTACTGGCGCAAAGACTTTGTCACATCAGGTCACCCAGACTATAATTTAATTTATTTTTCATCAATATATAATTTGTAAACCGTAGTTTTGGTTAACAGCGAATGAATGAATTCTCTCTCTCTCTCTCTGCAATAACTTATATATTCCATACTCTTTTTATTGCATTGAGACACTTTGCCTATTTTTGTTACGAGGTCATGACAGCAATAGTCCTGTAGAATTTGATCTGAAAATGGGTCAACCTAGAAAAAATTCTTATAAAGACGTATTATATACTGTTGGAAAGATAATTTGACCAGCTTTTCAATGATAGGTTTTGTCACTTTTTTTACCATGGGGAAAAAAAGTTATGACCAAAAACGTGCCAAAGGGTAAAAATTCAAATTAGGGAAAATATTAAGATAAAAATATGAACAAAAGGCTATAAACTAATGGATTATCAACAGAAAAGCAGGATATAGATGCAAAAGGAATATATGAAAATAAAAATAGAATTATGTATCTGTTTCAAGGAGTACGAGTGAGCAAGACAGGGGAATGGGGGGTGGGGGGGAGGACACAAGTAGAGCTATCGTTGTTCGTTATAACTTCATTATGTTATTGTTTACTTACTATGGTCTGTTTCACTTACCATGCTTGTTTTTTTAAAATAGTGCTTGGTCAAAAAGAAACAGCAATTTCTGTTAAGTGTAGAAACGGCTATCGAACTGGTGATTCACTGTGTCATTCGCGAGCTTATTTCTGAGTGATAGTACCACACCTCCGTTAAACTAGGGTTGTATTTAAAACAGAAATCAATTAAAAACAAACTTGTTTAAAACAAGGCCCTAATTTAAAACATGTTTTTATTGTTTTTTGTTTTTAAGCCATGACATCACGAATATTCAATTGTGACGTCATAATGGACTGAAATTGACCATCGAAAATATAGGGTAAATTTAGCCCTTTTGACCAAATATCTGTACTACAACTGTTGAACCGACTATTTTGAGGGTTCCACTTCCAACCATCCCATAACGATATACGTCGGCTAAATTTGGTAGTAATTGTCCGTGTGCTCATACAACATGTTTTTGGAAAGTATTTACACAATTATGGAATAATTTTATAACTTGAAAAAATTCAATTTTGTATTTCAAAACACCGTTTGTTTTAAATGCAACCCTGCTTTGGACACTATAATTGGTCATGCTTTGAAACTGAATTGTGAAACGCTGATCGCAACTTTTCAGAAAAATTAAGAAAATGGCCATATTACGTACATCCACACATCATGCCGTAATTTATTGAGAAACCATGCGAGATCCAAGAAGACTTGGACAACTAGACAATTTTCAGTTTTTCCAAATTAGATTAGAATTAGATTGCTGGCATTTTGATCTAATTTCGTGAACTTAGACAACTAGAAAATTTTAAACTTTTCCAAATTAGATTAGAATTAGATTACTGGCATTTCGCTCTAATTTAGTGAAATTGGACAACTAGAATTGTCTAGTTGTCCAAGTCTGGATCCAAGAAATGTTTGTGGTGGCTGTATCGAAAATTGGTATTTCTTCACTGGCAAATAATTTTTCTCTGAGAAATGGTATTTGACCTGTGGGGTTCAGATTGCCATGATAGAATAATTAGACACAAGCCACTTAGGCAGCTATGGATAATTAGATAGGCTTATATTTATTTCGAAGTTCACGGTCAACATAAGGGCAATCCTTTTCGGCTAAGGTTTTCTCGCAGGCGATATATTGGCACACTTTTCAGAGTACCACATTGGCAAATATACTTCGTATGTTTTCGTGCATCGCGGCGTGGTAATGGTCGACGCCGAAATACCTATTTTTATTTTCTATAAATCATGCTTTTTTCTGGAGAAAGGGTACTCAGTAATCAAAAATTCGGCAACATGAAATCGCGACCAGCGCGAAAAAAATTGAAAAGAGTTGCATAAATTTTCGATAAGTGATGTATAAATAATTTATGTACATTCACCGACATTCTTTCGGGTCCCCTTTGAGATCGCGATCCCCATATGGACGATCTGGGGTGCGGCAGTTACGGTCCTGGTAAGAGGTCAAAGTCCGATCGCTGTTTTCTGGTTGAAATTTTACTATTGGAAATATTTTGCGCTTCTATCGCATATATATATATATATTAATAGCATGTGGTATATTCGTAGTCAAATCAAGGCTTTTATAACAGCCATCGGGGAAGGGTTCATACATGTGCTTCGAACCAGATGCACGCAATCCGAATTCCCATCTGTGATTGGCAATACGGGAAAATAATTGTATTGGGTTTTGTTTTAGTGCTTTGTGTGACTAGTAAATCAACTGGGAATTTCATGGTGATATCTGCCCACATTGAATTTGGTACTGCACCCAGTTATTAATTTTAACACGAATGTATTCCAAACAAAGCTCCGCTCCGCGACGATGCTGACTGCCTACGATATCATAAATGAAGTAGCCTTAACAGCCACTAAAGCGCGGTAACTGAATATTTTCGAATATTCTTCCAATGGGTATTGTGTCATTATAAACATTTTGCGTAAGCCGAGAAGATGCATGTTGCGATTTCGTATGTAGCCACCTCCGACTAACTGTCGAAAGTATGCGACCACCCTCCCCCGACCAAATATACTTAGATATTTCTGCCACTTGAAGTAGTTTTCACGTGTCTTAAAAATTACTACTTATACTGCTAAGTGAGTAGAAAATATAGGGAGTTACTTGTGCTACTTGAGTAGCAACGCCAATCACTTCTACAAACTCTAGTTCAGTGGTTCTCAACCGGGGGTCCGCGGACCCCTGGGGGTCCATGAAGCATTTTCAGGGGGTCCACGACGCGAGGTGGATTTACAAAATAGTTGATAACCTAATTTATATTTTTCAAATTAGGAAAATACCGAGGCAGTCAGTTTTGCTTCATTACAGTGGAACTCACATCAACAGGATGGCCGTCTGAGATGTAATATCCTGCTGTGTGGACTCATTTAGTTGCTAAATTGCCAATAGCCCACTGATACAAATATTTGGCTGTGTAGAGGTGTTTTGCTGGGCATTGTGTAAAAATTAATGGTTGGATAAGTAAAGTCAATCACGGTAACTTTGAAATGTTTGCGAAAATCCGTTTTCTCCTGCGATATAGGCCTACATAACCATTTCCATAATAACTTCAAGATGAGCTGCTAGTTATAAATTAACAGGCTTGACGTTATATGTTCAATATTAAATAGTTTGTCAATTTTGCTGTCATCATTGTTCCGATCATACCCAAATGTGCCGTCAGAAGCGTTTTGCCTTATTATTACACTCGCCATCAACTTTATTTGTCTAAATGGATTCTAGCACTCGCTGATATGAAATCGAAGCCGCAGATTTTAAAGACACGACCACGTATTTGAAAAAAAGCAGTTGAATAATTAGCTTTGAAATAATAAAGTCAACCCGATTTCTACATGAATAGAATTCTGTTATTTTCAAGAAAAGTAATTTTGTTGCTGTTTATCACTAGCCTACAGTTATCATTTGTACAAGACAGATGACGATTGTACGATAATTGAGCTAAATTTGAACTGAAACTTCCGGGGGGGGG
>ATSW01122854.1:0-10784 GCA_000444245.1 Botryllus schlosseri | reverse complement strand
CTCAGAGGACGTTGACATTCCTAGACAAGAAGACGTCAACCAATTTTCGGAATTCCAAGACGTGTGTATTCCAAAACTAGCATCCGAAGTTGGATTATTAATTGGAAAAGAAAACAGAAGGTTTCACAAGCCCTTGGAGGTAATTCATGGTCCAAATGACTATTATGCAACNAGAACGTTTGCAGGCTGGATGATAAACTGCCCGGCCAAAGTGGCAGGCGGAACAAAAAAGGTATTTTTCTCAAAGCCTACATTGACTTCGCCTAAATCCTTATGTCAGCTGTGTCGAGACTTTGTAGACTCGACGAAGAACGAGAAACAAGAACTGTCACAAAATGATAAACTGTTTCTCGAATCTGCNGAAAAATCAATCAAACTAAACGATGATGGACATTATGAAATGAANCTACCACTCAAAAACCCCAACGCTAAATTTCCNTGTAACCGCTCACAGGCCGAATCACGCATGGCCAGNCTTGCACGCAAATTCGTGAAGAATCCTGAATTNCATGCTGAGTACTGTGCGTTNGTAAATGACATGATTGCAAACTCGTATGCCGAAAAGGTTGAGGATACAACAGAAATCGGCAGAACTTGGTTNCTGTGNCATCATGGAGTTCATNNCCCTGAAAAGCAAAAAATAAGGGTAGTATTTGACTGCTCTGCAAAGTATGANGACNTCTCACTTAACGAGGCCCTGTTACAGGGGCCAGATTTGACAAACAACCTAGTNGGAGTCNTATCCAGATTCCGTAGATATCCAGTCGCCATCCAAGGAGATGTTCGCGCTATGTTTCACCAAGTGAAGGTTCGTGAAGAAGACAGGGACCTCTTCCGCTTCCTATGGTGGAAAGATGGTGATCCATCCAAACCTCTAGAAGTTTACCGCATGGCAGTGTTCCTGTTCGGAACCGTCTGTTCACCAAGTTGTGCCAATTANGCNTTGCGAAGAACGGCCGANGACAATAAAACAGATTTCCCACCAGAATCAATACAAGCTGTGTATGATTCATTCTATGTCGANGACTTCCTTGACAGTAAAATGGACTCNAACTCTGCTATTTCTCANATGANAGANGTCAAGAACATAGTCGCGCGNGGTGGNTTCCAAATAGTGAAATTTGCNAGTAACGACCGTAATGTTCTNGCAGCAATACCTGAAAATGAAAGGGCCACCGAACTCAAAGGTTTGGACCTATACAATGACGAACTTCCCACTGAGAGGACTCTGGGTCTGATCTGGGATATAGAAAATGATACCTTGTGTTTCAAAATAAAGACTCAAGATAAACCNATCACTCGCAGNGGCATCCTGTCAGTTCTGAATTCGACCTTCGACCCCNTGATGATAATTCAACCTGTCATGCTGCCGATGAANATGCTGTTNCAATCACTCTGNAAAAACAATCAAGAATGGGACGATCCAGTTCCACCNGAATGTGAAATCCTGTGGCGTAAATGGCTATNGGAACTGATANNNNTGGAAAAATTCAGCATCCCANGATGCTACTACGTCCCTNCCNNGTTNGGGGANACTTGNGACTANCAGNTGCATCATTTCTCTGACGCGTCAGAGAAGGCNTATGGCGCAGTTTCGTACNTACGCTCTACCAATCATGCTGGTGAGGTACACTGTGCNATNCTCAATGGCAAATCCCGCTTGGTNCCCCTTCGNGGATCAACTATACCAAGGCTGGAACTATCTGCTGCTACACTGTCAGTCAATAATGACAAGTTCTTTCNAGAAGAACTGAAATTAAAAATCAGCCANTCCTATTTCTGGACNGACAGTACAACGGTATTACGATACCTTGCAAACTCCGATAAATCTTTCAAGACATTNGTTGCTAACCGTGTTAATCAAATCAAAGACGGNTCCAACTTGAAGCAATGGTGGTATGTACCTTCTAAGTTGAACCCGGCAGACATNGCCTCGAGAGGCCTTTCTGCTGAAACATTTCTAAATTGCCCTGCTTGGACAAACGGTCCACAATTCCTCTCGAAGCCAGAATCTGAATGGCCCAAACAACCTGACTTCCTCGAAAATGAGAACAACACCGACCTGGAAATCAAGGTAACCAAAAAATCNTACTCTNTAATGGTACCAAACGACGATATTGNCACCCGCGCATTATCNCAATCTTCATCCTGGTACAAATTGAAACGGATCGTTGCATGGATAATGCGCTATAAACACAATTTGANATCAAAGGCCAAGAAACAGTCCATCAACGTGGGCCCTCTGCGTATTGAAGAACTTGAAAATGCTGAGACTNAAATTATNAAACACGAGCAAAAAACCTACTATCATCGCGAAATCANCGACTTATCAACAAANGACCAANTGNCCAAGGGTAGCNCTATACACAAGNTACANCCATTCCTCNACAACGAAGTGATTCGCGTTGGTGGCAGGATTTCGTCTGCTCCNTTGAGCTACAANGCTAAACATCCGATCGTCATCCCGCGACAAAGTCCAGTTGCNANNCTTCTGCTCCGCCACATTCATGAGAAGACAGGTCACAGTGGNCGAGAATATGTGCTCTCGGAACTTCGTCAAAAATACTGGATCATTAAATCCAGTAATCTTATCAGAAAAATGCTGGCCGACTGCGTGCCGTGTCGGAAAAGGCAGCGTCCACCAGAATCACAAAGAATGGCCGATCTGCCGCAGAATCGCCTCATTCCTGATAAACCCCCATTCACATATGTGGCCTGNGACTGCTTCGGGCCCTTCCTTGTACGCCGAGGCAGAAGCGATGTCAAGATGTATGGAGTNTTATTCACATGCCTGGTAACTCGTGCGACTCACATAGAACATACTCANTCTTTGGACACCAGCTCCTTCATCAACGCTCTCCGNAGATTCGTTNCCCGGAGAGGACAGGTAATGGAAATTCGAAGTGACAATGGTACTAACTTTACNTCTTCAGAAAAAGAACTGAAGGAAGGAATTAAAGCATGGAATCAGAATCAGATAAACAANGCTCTCTTACAGAAAAATGTAAAATGGATGTTTCAGACACCCGCTGCCTCTCACCATGGAGGCGTCTTCGAAAGGCAGATTCGAACACTNCGTAAANTACTGAACTCTCTTTGTAATCAACAAAGNCTCAATGAAGAATCTCTTGTAACGCTGTTATGTGAATGCGAATCCATCATGAACAACAAACCCATCACCGTCGTGTCCACGGATCCACTCGACATGACTCCTATCACACCCAACACACTCTTGCTTCTTAAATGCGAGCCACAACTACCTCCTGGTCTTTTCGACTCCAAAGACCTCTACTCGCGTAGGCGTTGGAAACAAGTTCAATTTCTCGCAGACTTGTTTTGGAAAAGATGGAGAAGAGAATACCTCCCACTCTTGCAAACCAGACAGAAATGGAATAAAGGTGTGCGNAACATCCAAAAAGATGATATCGTGATGATCGTAGACGATAATTTGCCACGTAACCAGTGGCTCCTGGGACGAATCATTCAAACATATCCTGATAAATCAGGACTCGTTAGGTCAGTTACGGTTCAGACTAAACTGTCCATTTATACCCGTCCCATAACTAAAATTGTCCTGCTCCAGGAGNGACAGTAACCTTNGTGTTGTGTTCTGATTTCGTTGATTAATTGCCATTTCGTTCGTTGGAACCTGCTGANTGCGTGAGTGTGTGTATGTGTGGAAATCTCCAAATTCGGAACAAATTTTGAATTTCCAAGGGGCCAGGACGTAGCCGCCGTACGGCCCTAAGGTGTCGCTGTGGCTCCTTCACACTCCCGCCGAGCAAGGAAGTGGACTCAGTGTCATTGTTACCTCACAGCGGTAACTAGGTCTGACGTATCGTGATGCAATTCACTGTTTAGTGCACGTGCGTTAGTGGTAGGATCGTTTTGGCATTAGTTCAGTTAATAGAATAGGAATAGTTAGGTTTATTGCATTGCTAGACTAGGGTTTAGTTAGGTTAATTCATTCATTGTCTCACTGTTTTGATGTCTCGTTACAGTCAAAGTAAATCTATAAATAAAATAGACTAAAAAACCCGGAAGACACATTGTCAAGTAAGATGCCTTTTATTTGATTTGCCTAGGACGTACTTGCCAATGCTTATTGTATTTCATTTTTAATAGAAAACACGCACCAACAAAGCGAGTCTTTTTCTCTGTGCCGAAAGGGAATATAAGCAGCCAGATATTTCAATCCACCCTGTGGCGCGATCTGCGGGTTGCGGCTACAGCTATATTCAAGTTCTGTACCACGAACCAGCTATTTTCTCAACTTTCTAAACTGGAAGTTAGTTTGGGGGTTATTTTGCATCACTTTTACGAGTCAAACTGTCATAAGAACCGCTTTAACTAGCTCCTGTGACAGGGCAACTGAATATAATTGCAAATATCGTACCTATTTGTGCTTCAGTCGTGAAATGACAAACTGCAAATGAGAAGGTAGTCACATCCGATTAATTGGCTGCAAAGTATGCCACTTTGAAACTTGTAACTTAATTATATCTTAAACCTTTCATTTTTTACTTCCACTTTAAGTAGTTTTGACACCCTTGAACATTTGTACTTTGACTTGTGATTGCGACGAAAATGTTGGCATTACTTCTTTTTGAGTAGCACCACCAAGTACTCTGACCATCTCTGTTATCCGCATTCCATGCTGAATGTCAATGTCAATATCATAGCATTACTGCGCCGTTTCGTATGTAAGTGAAATAAAGAGCATTTTGAAATCATTGCATGGTATGAAATCATGGGTGTGTGCACGTCTTGCACACCGAACGATGTTTTTCCATATAAATAGTGCACATGTTACCTTTCTGCTGTAGAGTCGCTGCACATCGCCGCAAGTTTCGGCTCGCTAGACTCCGTACCTCCACTTCGTGATTCCCGACAGTCATTACAGTTCATTGACATGCTTTAGAGGCAGCTGGAATACACACTCGAACTGAGTTTCAGCGTCGAAATAGATTTCTTCGATTTTCGAATGATGTTTGTCGACTGAATGATTATCTCCACTTCGTCCAAAGATTATTCGGTTATCGCACGCCGGCTTATCTTGTGTAATCAGCAATTCATCAATTTCCCATCTGCCGTTGCCTATACCCAGCAGCTAACTGACTGAGAACAATAGAACAATTTGCTAGTGTAGCGTTGTGTAGGCCTATCTGAGGATTGTTGAAGGTGACATTAAAATTGTGTGATATCGAAACATAGTGGTCAGTAAATCGAACGATATCACTTTTACGACTTGAACGTTGGTAACCCTCATAAAACGTACAGTTGGCATGCCTATAATCCGGGTATTATGGAGCATCGGCATCGACATCGACCGTCCTTGTGTACCGCAATGCCTATCAAAACATTTCGACTTCGCTATATTATACGATGCTTACATTGAAATTTCAGTATACAATTTTTTACGTTCTTCCACAAATCGGTAGAAAAGTTGCTCGTGTTTCTTATATAAGGATTTCTCAATTGAATATTTAAAAAAGAAATCAATATATACGCTCTAGAGGCCAGGGGTGTCAAACTCAAATTGCGTCGCTGCTCTGAGCCTTGCGGTGACTAAGGAATCGATATTTTGACTAGCGAGATACGTTACTAGCTGAAAACAGTGGTTCTCAAACTATTTTCGACACGCCCCCTTTATGATACTGAAAAATTTCGCGCCTCCGCCCCCCCGCCCCCTTACCAACCAGAGTGCAAGAAATCTCAACGGATAGTTTTAATACATAGAAGGTTATGGGTGTTGATACGAGAATTATATACTATGAATTCCTGAATATAAACAAAGCAAAAAGTATGAATTTGAGGTAAATCCCTAGAAGCGCGAAAAAAAAATTCAGTTGGGTGCAGCTCCGCGCCCCCGTCGGATATTTTCACGCCCCTCCAAGTGATGCGCGATCCCAGTTTGAGAACCACAGCCCTAAGCCGTTTTCTAAGCGTCTCGGTCTTGGCAGTTTTTGGCCATTGCACGTCAAGGCAATATGCCAATTCATATCTGCTGATTCTTCCTCGATCTAATGCTGTTGCCATCGCCACAGCCGTTTTAGCTAATGACAAATAATGATATTGGACACAAGAGAATAGCTATTTTGAAACAACAACAACAACAATATGTTGTATCTGCAGTCAATTTCAGCATTTCAAAATGGGTTTCTTAGCTTTCTTCAGAAATCCTAAATAATGCCACGGGCCGAAAAATATGACCTCACGGGCCGCGTGTTGGTGACCCCTGGTGTATAACGACAGCCATGGATGATCACTGTCAACTGAGGCAACTGCGAAGCGTAGGATGAGATCATCATGCGTGCGCGACTTGCAGCAGTAACCCCGCTGACGACACTGCGGTTATTGAGCTGTCTAGCTACAATCGTCGACGTGGATGTGCAAGATCAAGACCGAACATCGCGAAATGTCGGCAAACATCAGTAACATCGGGTGATTTTGGTCTCGGATTGTCGTTGAATCCAATTACCGAATATGAAGACTGTACCGCAATGGACATCCATGATAACTGCGCACGATGGAGCTAAAATCTAAACCGTGAGCGTCATACCAGCCGAGATCCGGCATGTTATAGCAATCACGACGACAATGCATCTTCAGACGAAGCAGGATTAATCTCTAGGAGAACATGTTGCTGCGAACAGACAGAGTCAAACACTTGCGACCGGACATTAATAAGAACCTTCAACTCAGAATCACACACGTTTCGCCAAAACGCATATGAAAAAATGGACGAGCAAGAACTCGCTCTGAAAGTTGTGCAACGGACAATTACATTGCAACATCAAATACTTGCAGGAAATTTTCTCCTCAAATTCATAACATGACTGAAACCGATGCATCACAACATGTCAGGAACAGGAATGTCGATTTGGACTCGAATCACAGTGAAGTTCGGCAATCATCGTACCAGCGAATGTGCATTTTCATGATACTTGTTACAATGATATCGCTCGGGTCGATTGCCCTCACATTCGGTAAATACGGAAATAACAAGTTACAATTTAATGGGACAGAGAGTAAGGTAAATATGACCTATGTCTGCAAACGTCGTGATGTTGACTCAATTAGAAGTTGATTTAGCCTTAGCTTCGAAGTCTGTATTTACATTAGGTATGAGTTGACCTTAGATTGGTCCAACAAGTTCCGCATTTCCGTGGTATCGCGCCTCACTTTAGATAAATACAGTGTCTCGTTGTGCCTAATCAATAAATCACATTCGAACAATACGCAGCGTCATAAGTTTCTGTACAATGGGTCTGTGCTTACTACCTACTACATATTTCATGTGCAAACAAGAGTTTCATTTGTGGGAGTTTACAATCTAAGGACGTTGCGAGGAGATCTTCCCATCACGTTACAGCCAATGCGGATTAAGTGTCGCAAATACCGTAAATTTCCAAGTATAGTACGCCCCCATGTATAATACGCACCCCTAAAATAGCATGTAAATTCTGAGAAAAAGGCTGTACCCATGTATACAGTACGCACCCTGCATTTCAGTACATGAATAGTTCCGATTTCGTACACGATGTCATTCTTTTTTGCGATGTCACTCTTGAACAATCATTACACAATGATCGCTAGCCTCATCATTATACAACTAGTGGGATTGTCTTTAAACGATAGTAGAAAGCAGCCAAAGCCGGCGAGGCGGGCGGCGCGATAGTTCAGGCTAGCGACACGAAGAGACCTTTTACAGATGCGATTGCTAATCATTAGATATCAACAGTATTGTCTCTAAACCAGTGGTTCCCAACCTTTTTCGGTGGCAGGGCCAAATTTAGAATTTCAGAGTATGATCGGGGACGCACGAATACCAGGGCAATGAAAAGAACCCAGAATAGTCACCGAAATATGAAAATTCGCATTGTTCCGATCATTCGCTTGACGCCATTGGCCATTGTGTTGCCGCCCTCCCGTTGTCCAGAACAATCAACCTTTGCTGGCTATTTCGGAGTAGTTTTATTAACCTGGCAAGATTTCAATTCGTATTTTTGGAATCAGTGCGACACCTACTTTCGATAAACACCGTCATATCAAATTATTCGTACGCTTGGGTCACGAGCTATAGGACTACCAATTATGCTGTTTTTCCGGCTAAGAAGTACGCATCTCGGCGTATTCAATCGTGAGTCACTTGTTGCATATCTATCCGTAATTAGTTATCAATACCCAGGACCGCACAGCACTTCGTCTGCCCCCTCCCCCCCAAACGTTGCTCTTGGCCCCCTCAGGCTAGATGGCTGTTTACCGCTATTTATCATTTAAATCGGGTGTCCGTTTTAGGCAGCTTCCCTCGACTAATCTTGCGAAGCGCGAAAAAATTCGATAATTCATGATTGAATCGGTCAATATAATCTGAATTGAAGATATATTGGTATCGATTTTTACACTCTCTCTCCTCACGTAATCAGATTGACCGGTTGAGCCGAGTGAGTAGTGTTTAAAAAGGTAGGACCACTCAATAATGATTAAACATCTTCGGTCGTATACCCGTTGGCGGGAATGAAACAGCACTTCGTCATGCCCCTGAAAACACTTAGGTCTTGAGCTCCCATAGGGTGATAATCCGACCCCCCGTCCCGTTGTTCACTTCTTCCACGAAATCAGGATCACCGTTTAGTGAGCCAGCGCGAAGCGCGAAAATTTTCGATGATTCAAAATAAAATAGGTCAATAAGATCGGGAATTGCATATATATTGCTAACAATTACTTGTCCTCTCTGCTCACGTAATTAGATATACCGGTAGAGCGGAGTGAGGTGTCTTGGAAACTGTAGGGCCCTTAAATTATAATTAAACATATTCGGACGGGCGGACCCGTTGGTACGACTTTGTTACATGATGTTATTTCGTGACAGTCTGCTATATCAAAATATATAGAATCGCCCAAACGTACTAAACTAAAAGATGCACACGATTTCAAATTGGGAGTTCTTCACTGGCATATATTTCTTCCCTGCGGGATGATAGCCTATTTGTCTCGTGAGGTTCTGATTGTCAAGACAGGAATATTCGGCGTCAGTCATTTAGGCCCCTATGGTCAATTATGCCTATAAGTATTTTGTATTTACATAACGAAGTTTCCGGTCAGCGTAAGGGCAGTCCTTTTCGGCAAAGGTTTTCTCGCTGTCTATCATTCTGGAACACTTCTTGGACTCGCATGTTATAAAGCCTAAAACTTTATATATCTTCGTGCGTCGTGACGCGGTAATTGCCAACGCCGATATGCCCACTTCTATAAATCTTGCGTATTTTATATTGGTGGAAGAGTATGCGATAATGAAAGCACTTGGAACTTCGAGCTCGTTCCCCCCAATTGGGGGACTTGGGGCGCGGCAGTTACGTTTTCTGCCAATGCCTATATCTATAGGTACTGCTCGTTCAACTGGAAAGTTAGGGCACATTGCATTGAAACAGCAGTGACGTAATCTTAGCAGTCTACTCACAACTTTCCTGCAATCCTAATTGAAAACTCTAGACTCCAAGCCAAGCAAGAGTATTTTATAAATATAAATATATTTTTTCATGAATCGATTTCTCAATATTTTTGTGGGGGCTGCAGAAAAGGCTCGCTGGCATGTGGCTCTAGAGGCCGCGGTGTGGAATCACTGCTCTAAACGATAGTAGATAGCAGTCAAAGCCTGCGAGACCGGCGGCTAGTTAGTTTAGGCCAGTGGTTCTTAACCTTGCCTCCAGCGCCCCCCAATGGGGGACGCTGGAGAAAAATGGCTTCGCAGTGGATGATGTGGTAGTCTGACATATCCTTATTGAGTATTCAGAGCAAATTAACACCGAAAACTTCGTTATATATAGCCTACAAAAGACATATAGGTTTAATTGTCCATGGGCGCCTAAATGACTGCGAATAGCAATCAGTTTTCGTAGTTGTTCGTCGTCACTCTCTTTTCCGTTTCAGGGTCCTCGAGTCCACCATTATAATACCGAAAAAGCCGCTCATCTGGCGCCACAATAAAGATCTCCATACGCTGGGAATATTACATTCGGATATATAATATAGTTGAATTTGGATCTGTTTTACCGTTACGGTGCGTTCTCCTCTGCTTTTCTCGACTCGGCGATCTCGTTATGATAACGTCACCGCCAAAACATCATTCATTCTAGGTTTCGAATTAGGTTATCTGCATTTTCTGACCTTCGCTCCTGATGAGAGTGAATCGAAAAGCTTCAAGTGGAATAAATGTTGCAAGATGTATACATATAGTTTGTTGTAGTATAGGATGCATCTACTACCGGCAGTGGTCAGTAAATAAGTACTTTTAATCATTCCGAGTACTCGTATTAGGTACATGTTTAGGTAGCTGTAAAAGATAATACTATGTCAAAAAGAGCAATGCTAGTGTACGTCGAATATAAAATCGAAGGTGTCGGAAAAATCACCATAAACTACATATATTTTGTTCGGAGTACTCAGAGTAGGGTTTACTTACTTGCCACACTTACTTCAGTAATTGCCCTTCAGACCACTTCCAATTCGACTTGAACAGATTTCAAAGCCAAACTGCTTACCTTTCACAGTTTGAATGTAGAAAAGTAAAAATTAGGGTTATATCTACTACTTTTTTAGTTTTCATACCATTCATTTTCTACTTGTTGCTAAATCATTGCGAAATCGATTCTTTAATCCTAACGTATGGCTGACTGACTTATGACGACCTCCCGGTATTGGAGTCTATGCAGTTTGGGATTTTCTGTGAGATTGGCCCGCAATCACTCAACATCAAGAACGAAAGACACAACATGTAGGTA
>ATSW01122828.1:0-15464 GCA_000444245.1 Botryllus schlosseri | reverse complement strand
TAATCGTAATCGACTACTTCCTGATTTTGCTGTAATCGTAATCGTAATCGTAATCGCGTTATTCGGAAGTAATCGTAATCGCAATCGATTACATTCATGTAGTAATCACCCCATGTCTGCTCTATATTGCTCTTTATGACAGTTTTTATAGACATTCTTGGTATTGTTAACTTCCTATTTGGTATATCATGCCGACAAGATGCTTCAATAAAATCTCTGCAGTAGTTCCTGTATCGTGACTGACTCTTAACCCTTTTAATGAGGGGTCAGTTTTTGCAGAACTGACCATCACTTTTCAAATTTATACCGTGACCTCACCAAGACTTTAATCTGAGCTGTTACAGTTTAACCGATTGGCGCCGGCTGCAATTTTCGAAAAATTTTACTTCAATTTTCAAAGTCGAAAAACTGTACCTTAATGGGATTGGAACACGTCAAACAAGGTGTCGTTCGATTCAGAACTTCAGCGCGCATCCGATTGCGCCACTCAAATCATTTCGAGCACTGTGTCTGGCCACTTATATCAAGAGCAAGCCGAGAATTCGTTGATGAGAAACGTATTACATTTACTGTACTCTTTATAAACCTTAACATGGATATCTGGTGACATAGGCTTCTTGTGAATCATATCGGCGAGGAAATCATGATTATGGAGATGGCTCAGTCGATCTAATACGCCCTAATATCGCCATTATCCAATAGATACAATACTGACGGTTTGCACAATAAACACGCGCCAGGCCGCAGAGTAAATGAGTCATCGGCGAGTGAGCGAGTGACGCGCGTGTATTTATTAGGTAGCGTAGCCTTCCAGGGCATTTACAAAGCTTATAGAGCACGTAAATGGGTCACTTTAGTATTGATAAACGGAGATTGTCAAGACCTAACCATAAGGACAAACCACAAACGCATATCTTACTACTACGTAGGGTTTATGACGTTAGTTGGTAGCACTTCATACAGACATGATACACACGTTTGCGGGGAATACACAGCGTGTAGAATTGGTCTTGTTGTGATATATACATCACTATTAGCTGTTAGTCTGATGTAGATATAATCTTATGGGCATGTACTCTCCACAGAAACAATCTAAGAATGTCTACTACCGATAAAATTCAGGATATAACACACGATATTCGTCCCTGCGTTTGACACTAGTGTGGTAGTCTGCAGGAATTCTCTTCACGATTTTTAGAAGCGGCCTTGGGGTGACATAGGCATAACTAATGTTGTTAATTTTGGCCTTGAAGGTGGAGATTGGCTAGTTCTATTGAAAGAGACAATCCGTAAATGCCTTTCATTACTACAACGAAAGATATATATCGTTATACGACAGCTCTTGTATATCCAGATGAACACTTTTGCGTAGGTATATGCGCTGAGTAATATTGTATTTATTCCGAATTATACTTGACTATTAGCCATTATTTAGAATCGTATAGGCAGCAACTATTCACAGACACAATCTATGAAGGTATATCACTATTAGAACTCGATACATATCCCGTTTTGTGACCAGTATTCATCCATCTGCTTGAAGCTGGTACGGTAGGCTGCGAGAATTCTCTTCCCGGTTTTCAAATGCAACCTTGAGCGATGCAGACATAACTAGTATAGTTGTTTTAGCAAGAAAATCAGAAGCTGACAAGCACTGTTCATAGAAACAAACTACAACAACTGGCTATGACGAATAAAACCAAATATACCACAGGGTATATGATGGGTATCGGGAACGTGCGTTTCCGCGAAATGATGCGGTCGGCGGATATCTTTGTCACGCGGCCTATCACATAGATTTATAACACCTTATATGTAACTAATATCAGATACGAAGATATGTGTGAACTTGTATGGACACTAGCTTTTCACAGAAAGAAACAACTATGCTCTAAGACGGCTAGAACAAAACATACAGTACGTTATCTGAGAGCGGTCAATGACGCGCGTGTTGCCGAGACAGTGTATTTTGCAACATATTTATCTACGGTATTTGATAGCCGATTTCGACGTCTTAGATATAATATATATAAAATAATATGGTATCAATGAACTGGCACAAACAATATCTATCCGCAGACATGAACAGCAGCGACCTAGCACGATTAGAACGGGATATATAGTGGTTCTAATACAATACGCTTCCCTCTAACGGCAATGGGTAAAAATACCCACGCCGGCGGGAGACGGTTAAATGTGGCCAGAGTATAGCCTTCTACCGTTTCCGCCCTCGATCGACACCCCATGCTATGTCTACGAGTTATTATAAGACTAAATAAACAAACTTTTTCTTTGAAAAATCTCTTTCTCATTTTACCAGACTGACCCCCAGGATAGCGTCAGAGAGGGAAAAATGATGCCTCAGTGCGTAGCTACCGTTGCCTGGTTTCAAACAAGCCGTCAACCATGACCGTAAACCGCGCGGCTCGCCAGATATCGAAAAATCAAAAATACATGAAAAATTTACATATGGGCGTGGTCAGTGAGTGGTCATAATGGTCAAGCTCAAGATCAATACCGAATCGGACCCCTACCGCCCAGTTAATGTCATGAAACAACGTGGTATACTTTATCTTGTGATATCCCACCATTTGCAGGCATAGTAAACCAGTTTATGACTCATATTCCGTCACGAACTTGGACTTGAACTTGACTATGTTCTTATAATCACCGAAGCGTGACCACAATTAACAAACCCCCTCAGAAAACTCCCCAGAACAAGGTTTGATGTTCGAAACGGTGATAAATTACACAGAATACCGTACAAGTCCACTTCTGATGTTCTGGCAGAATTTCTGACTATATTTTCCACTCGAAAAATATCTACAAATTTTAGGCATGGGCATTTTCAGCCGAGCTCTTCATGTAAGATCGTCGGTACTCGAAAATTGTCATGGCCTATACCTTCAAATTAGGTATCATATAAATCAGAATATAGCAGGCATTCCATGGAAACCAAAAGCAGTCCGCTACGACACATATCTTTGGAGAAATTGAGAGTTGAACTTGAACTTGGGTCACCAGTGACCCCCCCCCCCCATTAAAAGGGTTAAGTCACCGGCATACATGGGGTAGTCTGTTACAGAGGAGCGGCCGAACAACTAGAGGCCACATTAGTAGTAGTATAGTAGATCGGTCGTGACCTGGCTGGGGCTCTTATGGGCGGGGTGGCATGTCGCCTGGAAACCCGGGGTGGCATATCGCGCTTTTAGACCCCCCTCTCGGTCGCACATCGCCATTGGTTCTTATGGGTGCGCTCGCATGTCGCACTTTCCGGTATAGGCATCTCTCACACATCGCATGGAAAACTCGTGTTGAACCGGTGACGCTTTTCGATATATGCATCGCTCGACCGGTGCTAGTATAGCCATCTCTCGATCGGTAACCCTTTTCGGTATATGAATCGCTCAACCGGTGTCGCGGTGGTAATTCGTACTTTCGGGTATATACATCTCTCGATCGGTGTTGAATATGTATCAAGTAAATAGTCATGTGAATGAATCTTTGTTAATGTGTATATCGTGCCGCACAACGGAAACGTGGTTTGTTGTGAGGATTAAGCAGTGCGACCTATATTTCGAATGACCTGCGCGCTGAATTGTTTCCGTGCAGTTGTGTGCTACTATCGATTATTACACTAGACCGGTCAGTTTGATCGTAAATTATGATATATGATGTCGTAGTTTAGTCGTATCAAATGACCGATCGTGTTCTCTTTCCTCGCTATTGATTGCTACCTGAATAATACTTTCAGATCGGATTATTCACACCTTCCGCTGTTTCGCACCTACAGAATAGTCTGCTGTTCACAGTTACAACGAGAATCACAAGTATACACATTTATACATTCATTTATTACTCTGAAATCAAACTCTTCACAAAAGCACGCACAATCGTATCATTCACTTTTTTATCATCGCCAAAATTATCCAAGTATTCCTCGGTTGAAAACCCTTGAGCTCTTTTTATCAAGAATGCGATAGCATGATCTCCACACACATCTGAAGTTTTACTCTGTAACTGTTTCCCAGTCACTGAAAATTCATCCGGCTCCAGGAATTCGATTATCTGAGGTTTTAGCGGTCCGAAACCTAGTGAATCATGAAAATGAGTATCGTCATCTCTGTATATACACACCCAGTGAGATCCAGGCAAACTCGATTCATCGTAATTAATGATGATAGCGAATTTTCCGCTAATTGGTTTCTTCGGCAACTGGTCTACTGGATAAGTCCCTAGATATAGACTTTGTGTGTCAGGGTGGTTATAGAGAATATCATTGATCTCAGACGTATTCATATTTCGACGACTTGTCTTTTTTGATTCAACTGTAGAAGATGTTGAAACTCCTTCAAACATAACAAGGTTACGGAGGTTGGTAAAGGTTTCGACGTAGTCAAAACCAGATGCACAGTTCCTGTCTTATGAAGTTGATAACATCCCAAACTATTATCGGGTGTCAAATCAAACACAAAAAGAGTGTATCCGTTGACATAATCTTTGCGTGAAATATTTAAAGGTGCCTCGGATTCCCAGCGACCTGTCTGGGAGAATAGTGTCATATAACCTTCCAGTCCGCCGTGTTTATCAAAATCGAAATGAAATTCGCGTCCGTTAATTTGACGCCCATCCACACTTAAAGAAAGATTTTGAACATCAAAGTGTTTAAAGTTGAATGGGTTTTTGGCTCGAACACCGTTAAATGTCGTGGTCTCGACTAAACCAATTACGATCTTCTTTGGCATGGTGCCGCTAACTAACTCTCTATCAATTTTCGATAAACCCGCGGCGAATGTATGAGTCGACATTTGTAAGCGTATCCAGGGGTACTTGGCAGTATTCTTCTGTAAAACAGACTTGTGTGCTAAGCTTACACTTTCGGCGATCTTCATCTGTTTGACATACACTTCCATTTCGAGTAAAACAATTTGCACATCCTCCACATCACCGAGCAAACAGAAATTATCTTCGTTACGTGTAAACTTTAATTTCATGTCGACATTATCCAACATACATCTAGACTGTTCAAAAAGACCCATTCGAATTTTTCCGATCAACTCTAGCGGAGTGCTGTTTTTTGTAAGGTCTTTTCGTTTAACATATCCAGTATTCGCTGCACCAAGAACATCCATAGATCCAGCGACATCTTTATAAAAACCTTGTCCTTGCACAAAACTCTCCGAGGCACCATGTGTATCATTCAACAACCGAGAGATATAAGCTTTGTACGCATGACAATTATCGGAATTTGTGATAACCTCATTTGAAATAGTTACATCGATTTGTTTGAAAAGAGAATCCAACATGTTATTGACCAGGCCCACTTGTGTATCGTTTGCTAAATCAGTTCCATCGCGTTTAGTGAGCTTCAAACGTAATCTCAAGAACGTGTTTTGTAGATCCATATATCGATCCGTCCTTGGTAATTGTACTTCCATGACATTACCTAAACTATGGGGTTTGACGACGACATATTGCGATTCCTCAATACTGGTTTGTGTGTGGGGTATACTAAATATGTTTAATCCCGAGTTATGACATTCTCGGGAACCCGCATGCATCAACATAGTTCTTAGTCGAATATATCCTGTTGTTTACGACGACGTTTGGATGAAGTGTTCTTTGACTTTGTTTTTTTTCCTTTTTATAGCTTTTGGGGTTAAAATTTTATCAATCACTCGACCGCCAGCTTGTTTACTTCTCTTGACAACACTAGACTTGATCGAGTTACCCCGTAATAGATCTCTCGCTATTTCACCTCCAGTCCGTAACAATTGACCACCGGCGTATTTCGCAATAGGTGTCACTAAACGACCGAGTGATTTAAACAAACTCCCAATACCGGAACCGGCTTGAACTCCACCGCTAAAATATCCATAACCATCACCTGTCTGGTTATAATGACGATGGACAGAATGATGATCACACGTGAAAACAACTTTCATAATCGCTTCCTAATGTTAAATGTAGCTTGCAATGAACGACTTATTATATTTATAGGTTCCCCAAACTCATCCCTGAGGTAAAGACATACAGAATCTACAACATCTTTTGAAACAGGGAAATAATACGGATTTGTCGCTACCCAATTATGCGTGACATCACCAGGTGTCAGCGGTATAACTCGTAATAAACGCGCTAACGTATCTCCAAGTAAGTGAGGGTGAATAATATCACAATACACAAACAAATATTGACCAATCGCCGGTTCGGTTAAAGAGAAATCGATCTCCATGAGGGCTAATTCACAATATCTCGTCGGGATGTTGTTGATGGTGAGTAGTCTGTGTTCAAAATCAACACCAAGCATAGAGGTGGTTAACGTCACTATTTTCATCGTGCGTGGAGTGTCAATGTGGTCTCTATATCATGTACTAACTGACCGTATTGGTCCCGGATGGTGATTTTTATATCGCGGATGTGGTTAATCGACACTGGGAAATAAAACGGTTTTTCATATACAACTTCTTGTCTCATACACGTCTCGTTATTTACTTGGATCACACGCAGCAATTGACTCATGTAATCACCCACCGGATGATGTCGTAGTACATTCATATACACAAAAAGATATCTGAGGTGGGGTTGAGTTGGTTTAGGTTTGATCGACGTGACATTGCATACTGGTGTCGACACTTGATCAACTACACTGAAATAATTCGTGAATATATCCGTGGGGTGGAGTGTGATACGTTTCGAGTAACGAATTCGGAAAAGTTCATCGTTGATTCTTTCGGTGAAACAGTGTTTGAAACTTTCAGATAATATTCTTCGCGTCAACTCGAGGTTGTTTGCGTAATTCCCAAGTGGTGTTAGGTACGCTTCTACTATTCGATCTTTCTCATTATGTAGCTCCCAGAGTGCTTGATCACGATTGATTATAACTCGATCAAGAGATTCACTGACAAAACTCATATCCACCAACGCAAGCTCATTACAAATAATTTCATTCGGTAACACCACCGAGAATTCGCCTTTGGTGCCAGACAACGTGATGTAACTCATATTGAATCAACAGCTCTACGGCGGAAGCGTAGGGTTACTGTCACTGGTGCTTTTCGAAATTTAATGGGGTTGCCTGCCGCATCACGTAGATAAATTCGTCTCGTTCTAAAATTGTTTCTCGCTAAAGCAAAGAAGTATGGTTTTGAGAATATGTTGATTTGGTTTTCATTCGGTTTAGCGGTTACAGTAACCACTCGTAAAAGTTGTTGCAGCTTGTTACCATGTGGTCTTGGTTGTATCAGATCACAATACACATAAACCTTATCAATCCGTTCCAACTTTATCGCGGGTGTAAAGATAAATTCTACCACTCCGCGGCGACGAGATACAACGCGTCTAAATGTTATTGTATCCAACACAGAACCAAGCGGTATCAGTCCGTAAGGCTCGGGTGAATCATGCGTGGTAGGGGGTATGTGTTTGACGCTAGAGTCTGCGGTATCGGTATTTATGGGTACACCTCGCTTGTATCTTTTTTTACTCGTGACTAATCTTCTGAATGTGATTCTAAAGTCTCCGAATCCTTGTAAAATGAAAATGTCCCCCATATAATATTTCTCGTACGATTCTAACATTTCGCCGATGCTGTAATACGAGCCTTCGGGAATATAATACCGATCGGTGTATCCATTCGCATCGACAAATCCAAAACCGATACTTTTCGCTGTCACTTCAATTCGCGGTTGAAAATCATTGGGGAAGGTTAGCTCACATAATCCCAGCTCATGGCGACTCATTTCTAATTCTTTGTAAAGTTCCGTTTCAAAATCTGTGCTAGTATTCGGAAATTTATCCAAACTCGCATTCGAAGGTAGAGTCAACAACATTTTATTGTTTCTTTCAACATATACGATGAGGTGATGGATTCGGTAATAAATACCCAAGTGAAGAAGACAGCAGCGTTAAATATATCTCACGATCCACCCCGACAGAAATTTGATATAATGAAAACACGATTACACACACCAACATACAAATCTGTACAATAAACACAATCTGGTTTTTCAGACTGTTCGAGATTTGACCCATGCGAGATGAGACGGAATCAGAATCCATAGTTTGGTTGAACAACATTTTCGGTGCCTATTTATACAAATCCGAGACCCAAGAATTAAATTTAGACGGATAACCCAACCATTTTACAAGATATTGCGTTTTCTTTCCTTTCCTGCGAGTAGACAGGATTTTTTCGATATTGTAAATATTATTATTTTTAGTTATTGGTTGTAACTCTTCACGCTGAAAGCGACCGTCTATAACTTCACCGTGGTAGTCTTTCAATTGATAAGTAGGAGGGTCACCTTTACGACATTGAGATACGAAAAAGATTTCTTCGGTCCAACTCGCCAAGGCGCTTTTTACAAAATTACCACGTGATTTCGAAATCCTGACCGGTGTGCCGATAGTTAGTTTGGGTTTTTTAGGGGTCATGTCACCGTATAACCTATGGAAAATTTGTTCTTGATTTGAATAATCAACATCTGCTGGAGGACACCCTATAGCAACGTGAAAAGTAGTGTTATATCCTCGGCATATCTCAGACAGGACATCGACATAATTCAAAGTCTTATTATGCGTGAAATAACGGTATAACACTTGCTTCACAGTACGAATAACACGCTCGCATATCGATGCTTTCAGTTCACTATTTGTATGAAAATGTCGCACATTGTTCTCTTTTAAGAAAGTCTGAAACGCACGATTGGTAAACTCAGAACCTTGATCACTTTGAATAACATGAGGTATACGATCCTTAAATATTTCCTTGAATCCGCGAATAATACCTTGCGAGGTTTTGTTTTTGAGTGGATACAGATATAAAAATCGGCTGAAACAATCGATCGTCACCAACACATATTTAAAATTATCGTTTTCTTTTGAAAGATTTTGCATATGCATGAGATCGGTTTGATACTGAACACCGAGACCGGACGTAATCACTCTAGGTCTCTTAAATTTCTTTCGATAGGGAAAATGTTTTGTGTACGCATCCTTGCTCGAAAGAAACTCCTTGACTTTGGCTCTATTCCGCCCTCTAGAGAATACGTATGCACCGCGATAACTACCGGGTAGCCCTGGTGTGAAATACTTAGTATGGCTCCCATCCGTATCGTCTCGGGGTCTTGGGTGTACGACCACTTTTCGTCTTGGCATGTTGAGTCTTTACTTTGCTTCGTTGGCTACTCGGTGAGTGGGGTTTAGGAATCCTTGATGGTTCACCCTTGATCAGGCGTCGCAGCGCGTCCAACTCACTAGCCGAAAATAGATTCCTTTGTTCTGATATATCGATTTTCATCGGTTGATTCAATGTGTCGTGTTTTGTTTGATAACGATTTAGTGCGTCGTTATATAAGGCTAATTTTCGTTCTTGGGGTATGTTCATCTGTAATATGTCGCTCATACATTTGTCGATATCCAAATCCAATTTCTGAACTTCAACCTCGTTGATCGGATTCGGATTTATGAAGATTTTTTTAAAAGAAGTCATTTTTTGAAAAGATTACCGAGTAAACCAGTGACGACGGGTAGGATGCTTGATAATAGAGTCATAAACATACCCCCATTCTGATTAACCATACGTTTTTTATGTCGAATAGGGATGTCTTTCCTGACAAGTCGACGTAAACTACATTTATGAGCTGCTAGTCGCTTTCTTTTATACTTTGAAAGAGGGATGTTACCGTTTAAAATGTTCTTTGTACAATCGCATATACACTCGATCAATTCTTTGCTGGCCCCCGATATAATTTGCTTGCGTATCTCGGGTTTACTTTTATGTAGGAACTCTAGTGTGGGTATATGCCGCCGTGTCCGAGCTGGTACCTTGGTCATTTTGAGTTTAAAGTCGCCTCCGCGCCTGGCTATTTATACCAGCGGGCTATAAACCACCATGGTTTCACCAGGAAATATATTGGTCATAACTCGTCGATTTTCAGGTGCTTCTTGTGTGAGATCAAGGAATAAATAACTATGAGGTTGCCTAGCAGCGTCACGATAAGCCTCTGTTAAAAATCTAGAGTTTGGGTACATTTGTCGACCAAGAAAACTGATCTGCTGTTGGTCGCGCGGATTCTTGAAAATCACCATATACGAGCTTGAGAGACTCAAGTCACGTGCTCCTTTACCCTTGTGATACAGGTTCTGCGTGATATAGCAAATTGATTTGGCTGAATGATGTGAAAATCTTGTAAAGTAGTCTGCAATTTTCGCTGTCTCAGTCATGAAATCATCCACTATAATCAAGGTGTCTTCAGAGCAAACCTTCAACTCTTCTAAAATATCTAGACCGGCGTGGAATTCTACATTATGCATCGTATTGAAAACCTCCTGATAATTATTGTAACAATATACGACCCTTGATACACTTGGTTTAATCATGGATGTGGCATGCCTAATCAGCTTTGCAACAAAAGTAGTCTTCCCACTTCTTGAAGGGCCACTCACAATACACGCGAATGGGTGGATCAATTCCATCATTTGTTGTTTATTGAAAACTCGATTAAAGTGTATGTGTTTATATATCAACAAGGTTGGGAATATCCGCTGTTGTGGTCATCTTGTTCTAGTGGAATATATAATCCCAGTAGAGTTCGATTTAACAATTTTCCGCGGGTTATGAAATCTTCATCTGTTCCTCATCGTCAGTGGAAGTTGTAGTGTTACAAACGCTTCAGGTCGTCAAGCAGCTGACTCCAATCTGTAAAATAATAAATCACATAAGAGGATTCGTAATACGTTCATAGCGCTTTAAAATCTAACAGTGTTACTGTACCAAACTATAGACCTTACCACGGATCACAAGTTTTGGTGGTCTGCTTTTCATCAATCGGGTATCATCGACGTTGGGAGTAGTTTGGTAGAACCAAGAATCATGAANTGTGGTANTTCCCGCTCNAANGTAATCATCTCTACATGTAAACCATTAAAATCTANCGANATGACAGACTTTAGATAGGTAATAGTGTTATCNATCTGGAAAACAAATGATACATGAACACACAATACAAATAAATCACATCAAACATGCAGTATATACAAATAAATTAAAGTCACACAAAATATATACAAGTACACCACAATAACATTCAACACCGTGNTTNATTTTNTCTTGGGTCACCGTGAAAGCGATTGAGGCCTTGGAAAGATGCATCGGCGTCGTATCTCACTTCCATCAAACCAGGTTGATGAAGATAATGAGCATACGTATCTTTACAGCATTGTCTCGAGCGGTCAAAAGAAATCGGATCAGTCAGGAATTCGTTTCGATGGTTATCACAAAAATAGCGTGGAAACCAATTCTCGTAATCACAGTAAAATTCGTTCCTTTTCTCGGGGATGAGAATGTCATCGAGTGGTGCTGAATGTGCGATGAAAAACGAGTTGATATCTACCGAAAGTAGCATGAAGCTGTCGGCGCGAAAATATTTGCATAAACAGTCATAAAAAAACGACAACATCCGTAACTTGACATTATTATACAACCAGAACGATAGTTGAATGCAGTTATCTTGCTCGATCTTTTGAGGGTGCTTCGTTATTTCAAATAGACCTGTGTTTAATTGTTCACACTTGACGAAAAAGCGATCCTCCACATTTGCGTTCAATTCACTTTTATCACAGAACGTGGTTTGTTCGAGTTTACGCGGATTCATTAACTCGCGATCATAACAAGAATTCGCAGCGAGTTTTTGCGTTAGCCCAATAATCTCCATGTTAGGATCGCGATCCCCAGCACGTCGACAGTCTGAGACATTTTTCGCAAAGTTGTCAAAACATGTCTTTTTTGTGAATTCGGACGCCTCATGAATTTTGGATATAACCAACCCGTGATCTACATACCATTTGATCAAGTCGGAGGTTAGCAAGATTTTCTTACCGCAGTACGACGCAACCAACATGTCAGTGGGTTTAGTGGGTGATTTCCGATCTACAGCAAGCTGATTCATGTCACTTTTCACGGTATCGCGAGACACTGTGGTATTTTTGAATATCGGGCGGAGTTCAGCGAATCGCTTTTTCGAATGTGGTCGAGTACAAATATCAACCAGCAAACAACCAAAGAAAGTACCATTCATCACCATCTCCATCAATTTCTGTGGGGTGACAGACTTGGCACGAGTCAGTTGTGGTTGAATACCATCGAGATATCGCACAATATGAGGATTTCTCTTCTCAATATTCCACTCACATTCCCATTTACATACAACTCGATAATTTAGACTTTCGTAATAATCATGAATGCGTTTAGCTCGCTCTCGACGTACTGGGTCATCACATCCGAATCTGCAATCGTGGGCGTGAAAATCACATCTAAGGAACGATAAGATTATCCCTTGTCCGCCCGAATTACGATAAAACCCATCAGGTCGATAATTGCGCACACCCACATGAATTTCAGGTCCGTTAAAAGCGTGGTGAACATGAACCTTATGAATATGGGAATACCAATTCATCCACTGGGTTACAGTCTCTGAGCATTTCGGGGCGGTCTTGACAGGTTTGAATTTTGTACACTCGGGGTCGATTGGTTGCCAACGTATCGCAAATCCAGTTGGACTTGGTCGACTTAAAGCATACAGATAGAGCGAGTCGCTGGTCAAACTTGTTATATGTTGTGCAATCTGTGCATTTTCCTTATAGAAATGTTCTTTGATTCGAGTTACACCCGGTTTTGGGTATCGATGGAAAATGATCGATGGTCCACCCACTAAGTTATCTCTGAATAGCGAAACCAGATCCTGGTGTTTGTCGTTGAACATTGTGAAATCACGCGGGATGCTGTTAAAAAGATGCCTCGATACAACCCCGAGCAGGCAGACCGCATCCTTGAATATATCAACATTGAATTGACTTTTGAAAGATTGGAATTGTTTTTCTAAAACCTCTATGAAGTAGTGAGTATCGTTCGCGTTGCACCATCCGAGATAATCACGCAGAGAGGTCATTTTGTTGTCGTTCCAAACCTTCAAACAGTTTTCATATTCCGATGTTGATATATTGTAACCTTTTAGTGGGTTATAAAACTCGTCGTGGCTAGGAAGACTCGAGTTATCCAACTTTTCCAAACTAGTCAGAAACTGGTGCGGGAAGTGAGCTTTAGTGGTGCTACATTTGAAGGCTTCCAAATATGAATCATACGAGAACTCGGGTGCCAAGTAATTCATAATATCCAAGAATTTGAGTCTGTTGGTCGTCATTGCGAGAAATTTGTTACCGCGTTTCAGTACACTAAGATTGTCGTCAACGAGAAAACCAAACAAGTACGCTTTGAGCCAGTTCAAGTCATACCGATCACCATTGAACGACAAAACAGGAATTTGACGTAAATAACGCATAAACTCCTCCTGTAAACGTTCAAGGGGTATTGGGTGTTTTGAAGGATCGAGCGCTTTCATTTCGGTAATTTTTGATTTGAGCATGTCCAGGTAGGGTCGATATTCTGTGAGTGACAGTCTGAATGATTCACTTTGAATATCGTGAAAATGGTCAATCATTTGTGCGCACAAATCGTTTGTATCACCGCTCGAGATAATTACATGCGACTCCAAGTAACCTTCCACATTAGACGATATGCTAACAGAGATGGGGATGTTCTGGTGCTCTCGCAAAGTTTTTGAGGTATCATACACACTCTCTATACTGAACGCGATACGGTATTTGAAATAACGAAGCTGATGAGGAACAAACACCCCTTCTAGATCAAGTTTTTCAAAGATGTTCAGAGGAGGTGTATACACGCCACCCGGGAACACTTCAACGGGACACGTTACACATTTGTGTCTGGTCAAATCATATTGTTCAGTAAACAATCGTTGACAAACATCACATTTATAGGTCTGTATATATCGCCTCATATCAGTAATGAGACAGAAGTGTGCATTTTCTAAATGTAAGTACACAGGTTTCGCTTCAAACGTACTACGCCGGAGTGCGACAGCTTTACCCTCAGTTTTGGTGTACACGAATATGGCCACATTAAACAAGACCTCGATATCATTCAACATGTCAAGTGTCACACCAGATTCTACACTGACACCATATACCGAAGTAAATTGTTGAGCCAAATCTTTGGTATCTTTTCCTAGTGAGTGACCGATACAGCGAAAAGCACATAGATTGTCATTGTACCGATGTCGATTTTTTCGATGGGTAAATGTGGAGATACATCTTGATTGCGTGAGGCCTGGGGGTATTTTAATACCGACGCAGCCAATCAACACACCATCGGCGGGATATTCATATAACTGCGGGTTGATCAGACAGATCGATTGGGTATCTTGGAAAACACCCGCCCACATACTGTTCAAGTCGCGAATATTATACACACGGTTACTGTTCACTACATACGATTTCACCGCTTGCCAGTTCTGAGATGTAATTTGTTGGTGTTGGTCGTCGATCTCTGGCGCTGCATTCCCATCTTCGTGATTCCACAGACATCGACTCATCTGTAAAATTGATATCGCGTGGTTACATTCAACACTTGGGGAACATTAAACTAGTCTTACTTACAATGTGGTTTCTTTGGTGGTGTCTTCCTTGACTCTTTATGCTTAATAAACAAGTAAAACATCAAACTATATCCGCAAATATAGTGCTATAGCAGATAACTCACCAGTGGACTCGTGTATTCAACTTGAGTTTGCTCTGTCTGTTCAACAACATAAAGAATTACATCATGCTCCTATCATTCTGAACAGTAATAACTCACCGATTCAATTCTTTGCTTTGATTCATGCGCTTGTTTTCAAGATGATCTATCTGAGCCTCGGCCCTTGTACAATAATTAATCTAACTGCTCCAACCAACGTTTATGTCTGCGATAGCGAAGTATAACAATCGACTCGTGGGTGTTGGCTATTTATAGATTTAATTCGATAGTAGCACGCGGCTGGACGGGAAATAATTCAGCACGCAGGTCGTTCGAAATATAGGCCGCACACACACTGCGTAATCCTCAGAACCGATCGCGTTTCCGAATTTCAGAACCGGACGTATTTAGTGTGTCACACAGGTCAAAACGCAGCCGCGGACATCTGTTTTTTCAAAATCGCGCAGCACACTGCGCTTTAGTGAATTTCCTGTTTAGCGAAACGGGCGATTTTATTGTGTCACACATGTCAAACGCACCCGCCAACATCTTTTTTTTTTTCGAAATCTGAGCGGTGTATTTCACCATTTTAACACATTGTGGTGTCATTCTCATGGTTTACTTTTCAGTTGATAGTTACATATACTCGTTATGGCAACTAGCGCGATTATTGAGAATTACCTTCTCTACAATCATAACTTGACAACCCCCACATTGAGCGAAACGGAAAAATTCATCCACGGAGTACTAGATTTCTATGTACATGGACAAAACGTGAACCGTGTTCGAAAGTGTGATTTCGCGGCATTGGTTAACTCGATTCGATCATACGGTATCGACTGGAATGGGGTTTTTAGTGTCATAAGCA
>ATSW01122809.1:0-11297 GCA_000444245.1 Botryllus schlosseri | reverse complement strand
TACGATTACAGCAAAATCAGGAAGTAGTCGATTACGATTACGATTACATTGGAAAAGTAATCACGATTACTCATGATTACATTTATTTTGCTTCATAGAATTTTCTTCACATATTGGAAGACAGTATAACGATTGTGATGAAAATGCCTCTTGAGAGAACACCTTTCATTTTAAATGAGACGTCATGCTGACGTCAATTGTTATTACCCATTGCGCAACTTTATAGCTGACGATTTCTTGCACCCAACGACTTGCATTCTAGCCATGGCCGTAACGAAACCTCCCAAGACACAAGATTATTTCGCATATAAGCATAAATTATGGGGTATTTTCGAGAGATTTAATCAACTTGAAACTTTTCTACGCGCTTCTCCATTTATTGTCTCTAAATGTCTTGATTTTGAAATGCATACCTCTCCATCTCAAGAAAAATTAAGCATAATTTATAGAAATAGGCTTTCCGGCGCAGGCCATTACCACGCCACGACACACCAAGACATATTCAGTTTCGGTCAACATGCGACTTCACGCTACCAACGAAAGACCTTGGCCGAAACTTTGTGTATGTATCTATTGTCCATAACCGCTCTGGCTGGGCGCCACGAATAATCCTGTCTTCCCAATCTGGGTCCCACAATATATATGTCACCCAGTGCACCCACGGAGGAAAATGCGCCCGTGAAGAAATGACAATTTGTGTGTGCGTCTCACAAAATATTTTCTTTAGTTTTCTTATAGTCTGCTACGTTTGGGTGACTTCAATATCGCTTGACTCTAGCAGACGGGAGGTCACGAATTGAGAACGCCCGAAGACGNTATAATTGTGAATNNTGTGCCCTAAATTTTCGCCGCANCGCATCCACCATAGCTCGACCGGTATATCTGACCACGGGGCTGAGAGAGCATCAAAAATGAAGAGTAATATATGCAATTACCAATATTATAGGCGAAATTCANTCATGAATTTGANATATTTTTCGCACTTNGTGCGACTTGAATTTGACGAGTACAANATNTCAAATCATTGTCTGGTGTACGTAAATAGGNCTTCTGATCGTCAAGCAGCAACGCAACAGTCAAACTNCACTCAACTAAGCGTAACCTAACATCCATACAAAAGTTGCTATATTTGAAACTTGGCAAAGTTGTGGTTATTATCCTGCTGCGAGGTATAGTGGCTTNTGAGTGTATTGCTGACCTGATATAAAGCATGGCTGGNGTTCTTACAATCACGCAACTACATGTAGCCTAAAATCGAATATCTATTTACTACGTGCGGATAATTTCGCCGCGCAATGACGAGCAGAGACAATACTTGTGACATATTTGGATTTTGAAGAGGGGGAAACGCTCAGGGGGCGATATGGAGGGGGGTTGGGTTCAGGTGGGCGGTAGGGAAATATGTTTATATGCAACAACAGTGCTAATAGCCTATATATATCTGAGTTCTCGTTGCAAATAAACATTTAAGAAAATACTACAAATCTCGGAATTTTTCGTAGTGCTACGCGCGAAATATATGCCGTCAGTGTTTGCAGCATGTTTTCATGTATTTGGTGGTTTATTATAATTCATGTAAAATTGATCGCGCGTACTTTTAGAGCGCCAATTCCCCGTTAAACTACTCCCATCACGCTGCCTCGGGTTATTTTCCACAAAATGTTTCGAACTATCAGGTATTTTATCCTGCAGCGAACGGCGTGTTGAATTCAAAGAAATATTTATATTTATATTTGAGAGCTACAAAATTAAACCTTCAGAATGATTCTTCATCTTATTGTTGTGAACCGCAACCTTACTTGAACGTTATATAATATGGGTTGTTTTGTTTGGAATATGTCAAAGTTAATCGATCAGATAGTATGAGCCGTGAGCCCGTACCCAGGACCGTTACAGCACTTCGTCACCCCCCCTTCAGGTTATCCGTTTTGGCACAACTTATCACCGACACCAGATTTATTGTAATGTTAAGTGCGAAGCGTTGTTTCGCCTTGACTCGCGAAGCGCGATAATTTTCAATAATTCATGATTGAATCGGGAAATATGATCGGGAATTGCATATGTGATGCAATCAATTTTTTATCCTCCCTGCTCACGTAATCAGATTTCCGGGTACAGAGCTGACTGACGTGTGTTAGAAACTGTTGGTCCCGTTAATAATAATTAAACATATTAGGGCGGTATAAAATCTTCATTACATGATGTTGTTTCATGACCTCCTGTCTGTTATGTCAAAAGGAATTGAAATCGCCCAGACGTACCAAACTAAAAGAAGCGCACAATTTCGAATCGGTATTTCTTCACTGGCAATTACATTTTCCCTGCTGATAGGCATTGTCTTGATGGGATCAGATTGCCATGACTGGAACGTTCGGCGCCAGCGATTTAAGCGCCTATGGACATTTGGACAATTAATCATATAGGCCTATGTATATACATACATCGAAGTTTTCGGTCACCTTAAGGCAGTTCGTTTCGGCCCAGGTTCTCTCGCCGCCGATCGTTCTGGCACACTTGCTAGAGTCGCATGTTACATGACGTAAAACTATAAATGTCTTGATGCGTTGTGGCGCGATAGTGGGCGCTCGCCCTCCCCCCCGAATTGGGGAGTTTGGGGTAGAGCAGTTATAATCCTGCCCGTACCCCCGTGGTTGGTATAACAACCATGATTTGATCCAGAATATAGCCCGTAAATTATCACAGCGTTAATTAGTCGAGTGGTCATCGGGCGCGATTCAAGCTATTTCTGATAGCGATGAAGTCTCAACCCGAAAAGACCGACCGCACGTCGAACCCCTTGTTTTTACCACCGTATACTTAACTGGTGTAGACCGACGAGTGGACATAGCAATGAATTGCAGCCCGGAGGGTTTCGAGTTTAACAAGTGAAGGGATAAGTTTTGGCAAATATCCTGGCAGATCTCACGAATAATTTTTAATGATAATTTCGAGAGTTCTCAATATTTATTTTTGGCAGTTGCTGTTTGCAAAAGCGATTTTATTTATTTTACATATAGTTGTAAGGTAACTGTTACTCTAGCGTTATCGGCATATTGGCTTGAGTTAACATAATGTTCTGAAAGCTGTCCGGTGATTTTACGAAGCTGAAGCCGACGTAGGCTACCTCAATTGAAATCGATCAGTAATTTTGGAACGACAAACTCTCACTTCATAGTTTGACTGAAGTTCCATATCTCTTATGTAAATACAGCCATACATACATAATCGCGATTACATATCATGGCTCGTTAATAGTTATATTTAAGTTATCTTCAGCACGTCCTGAAATAGGCGAAATGGAAGGTGTGATATCAACATCAGAAATATTTTAGAGTCGATTTCAGTGAGTTTTCAAATGGGGGATAAGGCCTCAGGGGAGGAGGCGTACGCCGTTTTTCAAGGGGCGAATCATGGCGTGGTCTGCAACATAATCGCGGATATAATTCGCAAATTAGACTAACAAGTACTAACACCAGTGAATTCCAAACTGTGTGCCTCCACAAACTGTCAGATGGGCCACACGAATCTATTTTCATTTATGAAAAAGAATTGTTCAAATATTAAAAATAAGTTGAAGATTCACGAGACGAACCTTCTTGTAAAACGCTGTTTCCAGAAGAAGGGATGAGTTTTGGATGTCTGATTCCAAGTCCTACTTCATAAACGGTACAAAAGCAATCAAAATTTTTCATTTCCTTCTGCATCTTCCTGTCTATATCGATTTCAGGTCGATGAAATTTCATCATATAATGTAATTAGCCATGGCAGACGGGGGTCAAGGTCAAAATTTCGAGTTCGCTGATGTCATATCTTCATCTTCTCTGCCCGAGACAAGCAGTAAGTAGTGCGTATAATATTTTAGCTCAGACTACTTAATATTATCATCAATATTATTCTTATAAAAGGTTTCGAAGATACCTGCAGTTCCCCACTATTTTCTGATGAGACCATGTACCGTACCGCAAACGCATCACAATATTTCGTTGTAATGTGTCTTATAGATTCCGCAAACGTGGCGGACGGTCAAAATGTCGAACAAAAGTTCAATAAAAGCTCGGTTAACGTCGTGGCTAGAGATCACATCTACAACGTCTACAACGTTTACGTTCCCACAGAAGAAAGTCCTGTAGACCAAGGCGAGTATATAATTTTTCGCGCTCTGCGCGATTTACCTCCAATTCACAAGTGTTTCTCTGTATATAGACCGAATGTCATATTTTTGAATTCTCTCATCACAAGTCATAACCTTCCATGCCATCAAACATGCCATTACATTCAATGCGGTGCCATACTTTGGGAGCATGTTATACTTAAGGGCACCCTATCAATAATGAGGAGAATAATAATAAAAATAGTAATCTTTTACTCGTCATAATTTCAATCTGCAGTCGGCGTGCATGTTGAATTGTTGATACATAAATTATGAGCAATGCAACTCGTTAGCGTCGTCAAGATGAACTTTGGAAGAATGTAGTGGATATATGGCACCGATGGATCAAAAATTACACAATGATCTCTGGCCCCCTAATGCTTTGTATGTAGGCATGTTTCTATTGTTGAATGATCAGTTAGTCCAACTATTTTGAATAGTATATTCATATTGAAATGAACTCGAATATTTTCGGCGGACACTCGTCGGGGGTAATCGTCAGCAACTAGTAGAGAATTCAAAAGAACAGCGTATATCAACAATCGTAACACAAAATACAACGTCACCAGCACGAAATGTCGAATACGAGAGCGTTCAATAGGCCTACTATATTTAGATGATACACGAACTCTTTTTGTTGACACAGCCTTGGCTGGTGTATTTTGATAAAAGTCGACTCCAAGGCACACAAATGAAAGTGTGAGCGACCCTTTCCGAGTATGCGAAATCTGTCGTCTCGATAATTTTTCGCACAGGTGGGATTATCCAACAAGTGTTTGCCAATTGCAGAATTTATGGCCTTCGATTGTTCCGCATCAATCTTGAGCGGATGGGTTAAGGGTGAGCTTTTCACCGAGCGTGTTCCAGTTCTGAGCATCGGAGCACGGAGGTCTGTAACATTTAGCTAGACCCCGAAATTTCGCGCCAATGTTATTTTTTTTTATATTGATATAGGCACCACCAGAAGTTGCGCCGAAAATGAATAAGGGGTACTAGAAGTTTATTTAACGCTCAAAGGGTAGCCTACGAATGCACTGTATACTACTTGATATTGCTAAACTGTAGTATATTGTCGAAACCTAGCGAAATCACTTGATATGTGTGCTCTTAGCTTTCACTTCTGAGTGTTCCTAAACAAGTTTTAAGTTACTTTTACAACACTTGCAGCAATGTTATGCACGCTAAGTCTAAGCAGGCCATACCAACAAACACGGAACGGACCAGAGAGGTAGAAAAGCAGTTTTTATTTGGTCGATATTATGAGCAGAATAATAGAAAGTTTGTTTCTAGTGTAAGGCAGCATAAAATATTTCAGTTACGATAACAAAATATAGCCTGCGATGGGAAAAGTGATTCATATTCACTAATGCGCTACAAAATATACATATTCACTCGATCTAGCTATATCAAAATTACATTCAAGAGTACATGAAATACATCATAAAATACATCGTTGACGATAGCAACAATATAACCTTCAATGAAAAGAATTGATACATGTTCGGTACAGCACATCAAAATATCCCTAATCAATCGATCAAACTATCTGCACTTGAAGTTGATTGAATTTGTCATTGCATGGATTTAGGGACAGCGTTTTATGTGCCATTATACTGCCTATTGCACAATTTCTTTAGCTACAGGGATATTCGCATCCTGCGAGGCGGACGGCCCAGCAATATTTACATGGGTACAGGGAAAATAAGATTGGGGTGGCTTCTCTGACAGAGTAGCTAAAATAATACTTAACGTTGAAAATGGAATAATAAAAAAACGTGGGGTCGTTGATATGCCTGATCTTTGCAAACAGTGAATCGAAATAAATACAGACATATGCACGATGAATTAGGCCTAATACAAGTGTGATAGATAAAAGAATGATCATATTTCGACGACAAATACAAAATCCGACTCACATAGTAGCAAATACATACGCCATAATTGTTTTACGCTGGCTGAGTCACAATGGATGAAGTATGAAACAGAATTTGCCCGAAAATTTGCTTGACTTGGACAGATTCCCAACACTTTCAAAAAATTGTCAAGTGCCTAAAATGTGCATATAACGTAGGGGTGATGAACCTTTTTAGCCTAGGAGCCACATGCGGTTTTCCAAATGTTTGCGCGAGACACTTGCATGATGATCACCCTTTTTAATCGTCCGAAATGAGCTATCCGCATTAGGTAATGGTGAGCGCAAGACTTATATCTCTACGAACCAAAATCTCAGACACATATGTCATGAAAAATCAGTATGCATTCATGTTGCAGCCACACCAGGGGGGATATTTCAAAGTTAACGTATTACTTCGATCAATAATAACAGAAAAATTTCAAAATAAATAAATCTGCAGCAGAGTATTTTACCATCTATGTCAGTTTACATACGTTCACAAAAAAACGAGGAGACATGACCGTTTTCGTCTCAGGCTACGCCAATGCGTCGGAATTGTTTTACTAGGCTCATCAATGTCGCAAATTTCGTGGTCGGGCCAACTCAAGTTTTGGTTGAGCTTGAAAGTTCACAATAAATTACTTGGACAACTAATTTTTCAAAATATAAAAACATAACTGGAAAATTACCGCGCAGGCCAAACACGTGTTAGCTACCACTCATGCAACGTAACGTCTCTAACGTGCATGCAATACGAAAGCTTGCATCGTTTGAATCACCAAGATAATGGATCAACATTAGCAATTTAAACAAAATCAAAAACTATGACTAATGCTTGGCTTTTTTACGATATCGCTTAGAAGTTATAGATAACTTGTCTTTTAAGGAAGAAATCATATAGTTCTGATAGATATAATTATAGGATTGCTTAGTGGACTTATTCTCTTGCTGCGATACCGGTGTGGTATCTTCAGGATTTCTCAAAAACTTTTGGTCGCGAAACCAAAAAAAAAATACTTTGAAGTCTAGCAACTCAATGAATCTCAAGCTTATGAAATTACCTGTTGACAATAAGAGCATTTAAATATCCATAGCACAGGGGAACACAATGGTTGTAGATTTTGATCTGACAATTGAAATTGACTAACATTTGGGCGCTGAATCAAAAAATGGCATCAATTTTCCCTATCACGGCAAGTGTTTGAGTTAGGCACCGAACACTTTGTTTCATAATCCACAAAAAAAGGACCAAGCTTCAAATACGGTTTTATTATTAATTAAATGTAACATTTCAAGAACAACAATCAAACAAAAGTAACTCATGGATCTTCATATAAACATTTGTATTGCTATATCTTTCATTTTAATGGTTATTGCGTCCTCAGGACAAATAGGTAGTAGTTGCAGGGTACCAATTTACGCCTATGTAGCTCGTCAGGTCGCATGCTGTCTTCCGTGATACTCCGGCAATAGTCAGCTAACATATGCGAGTTATATCTCCACTGGTATCTTACTTCCATCACCTTAATATCGTAGCTAATAACACTGGTCAACAAATATATTTAGGCAGACAAAATAAGAGTAGTTTTGGGGGTTCTGAACGGCACTGATTCCGAATATGACATTAGTTTTTTTCAAATTGGCTCTTGTTGTGGAGATAACCCATGGGGCTATTTTGACAAAAATCTCCTATTTTCGCGGGAATGAGTAGATATAAAATCAGCTCAGTCGTACTATAAAGTTTAGAAAAGCAATCTACTTGTTATTTTTACACACAGAAGACTCTTTTAAATCAAAATATAGCAACAGCACAATATTTAGGAGTAATAGATTTATCATATAGTTGCAGATTTTCACGGATATCATACAGGCCTTATATAAACTCCAGTCATGTACATAAGCATTTACCTAGATACTCAAATAATGTGGCATTAATCCAATCAGTTTTACATCAACCACCTATTGTAAATTTGAAATATTTAGTTGGAATATATTATTACTTATATATTTCAAATCACAATTGTTTTTTGTAAGATTTTCGCCAGTAAGCTTTTTAGTGCAGTTTCTTGAAAGGTTCCGGCAATGGTCTGACATATGTTCAATTGTTCATCTCATCTGCCCTGATATCTTTCTTTTGTTGTTCTGATGTCTTGGTAGAACCTCTTCCCTTGCTAATCAACAAGATGATCAGGAAATATATCAAGATGGCTGAACAAATGTGAACTTTTATGCTCATGTTTGTGCTCAAGTGTTCGATATGCAGATACGAATTTTCGGACGAACTGTTTGTAGTTGGGTGCTTTGTGATCATCTAAAAAGTTTTATTCACTATATCTTAGGAGAAATTACATGCAGCGAACTCCTTCCTAATGTGGCATTGGAATCTTTCATCGGTACTCGAATATACAAGATACCATATTCAAGGTTCTCGTTTGATAGGGTTACTAAGTATACCCCTTTGTTGACTCCGCGGAAAATTATCCATTTACCAGAGTAGTTATGTAGATCGGTCGTGAGCGGCTATGGGGCTCTTATGGGCGGGGTGGTGACCTGCCTGAAAACCCGGGGTGATGACCCCACCCTTTTAGACCCCCCATGTGGTGGTGACCTGCCATTGTTTCTTATGGGCGCGGTGATGATACCACCCTTTCAGGTATATGCTGCGGCGATGACATACCTTGAAAACTCGTGTTGGTGACCCCACCCTTTCGGTAAAGGCTGCGGCGATGACCTGCCGTCTGGTGTTCGAGGGAATCCTAACGTTTACGGTGAATGCGACTTCGATATATCGTTATTCTTATGGGTGCGGCGATGATTCGTACTTTCGTTGATAGAATGCGAGCGGCATGTCGTACTTTCACCAAAACAGTGTGAAATATTTCCTACAAGCGCTCGCAAGATAACACATCATAATAGCCATCTCTCGCGGTTCGGTGTTACAGAGACAGGAATCACTTGCAAGGTAATATTTTGGTAATTAGTTTACCACGGAACCGGCGTACACGGTGATTCGAATACCAACAATAGCCGCGTTCACAAACTAACACTCCAAAAAGGTGTGAAATATTTCCTACAAGCGCTCGCAAGATAACACATCATAATAGCCATCTCTCGCGGTTTGGTGTTACAGAGACAGGAATCACTTGCAAGGTAATATTTTGGTAATTAGTTTACCACAGAGCCGGCGTAGACGACGATTCGAATATCAACAATACCCGCATTCACAAACTAACACTTCAAATAGGTGTGAAATAGTCTGCAAAAACCCGCGATCGCTGACAAGATAATGTCTCGGACATAACCATCTTTCGCGACTTGGTGTTACAGGCATATCGATCGCTCACGCGATGAAATATTCGTAAGCAGTTTGGCACATAACTTGATACTACTCGTAAGATTTAATAAGTAACGAATAACAGACCGTCAGTGTCGGTAACTTGGTTAGCGACAAATTGTCAATTATTTTTGCTCTAACCCTAATCCTGTGTGAAGTGAACGCTTATTCAAAAAGGTGTGAAATAATTTTAAAATCCTACGACCGCTCACAGGGTAATGCTCCAGACATAGCGATCGCTCATGATTTGGTGTTACAGACATACCGATCGCTCACAAGGTAATATTTCCGCAATAAGTTTGTCACAGAGCCGTCGCACAATATCCGCGTTCACAAACTAACACTCCAAAAAGGTGTGATATATTGGTAAAATCCCGCGATCGCTCACAAGATAATACCTAAGACATAACCATCGCTCGCGACTCGCTGTTACATACATGCCGATCGTTGACAATGTAATATTTTGGTAATTGGTTTGCCACAGAGCCGACGTAGACGGTGATTCGAATATCAAAAATAGCCGCGTTCACAAACCAACACTTCAAAAACGTGTGAAATAGGTTACAAATCCCACGATCGCTCACAAGATAACACCAAAGACATAGCCATTTCTCGCGTCTTGTCATTACATACATCCCAATCGCTACAGTGTAATATGTCGATGGTTGTTACTATCCAGTAATAAGTATGAGGCCACTTCTCGATAATGTCATGTAACAGTGTACCAAGTTTAAGGCTTTCATCCACGTATTTATTCGGTAATATATTTTCCAAAGGCGATTTCGCAGCGGACCTATAAGACAGTAATAAAAACGTATGTGTCGTGTTACAGTCTCCAGTTTCAAGGCCAAAATCTCTTATGCTGTACCGACTACCGGGACCAAATTTCCGAGGCTGCTATTCTTAGTTCTTTAAAATGATGTTTTGGATTCAATAGGACAGGCCCAATCTATGAGATAACAATTGCGTATCTGTCCGAATTCGTTGACCTTTCTAATTAGGCTTACGCTATCTCTCGAGTTATAGTCATTTCTATTTCAGCAGATAATTAGTCAGGTCTAATGCGAACATGAACCGTGTTGAATCTTTGTTCCGTACGCCGTTTACGCAGTTACCACACTTCAAGTCACAGTTCACCAGCGGACCTCTCGTGGCACATACGTTAAAATCACTGTTGCCGGGAAATTCATGTTACCGTACCATCATTAAGTTACTTGTTTACGTTGGAAAACGCCATTGTGACGTCATCTTGATAAAAAGTCGCTTGCAGCCCTTGCCCCACCACCCGATATTGTCACGAGCCGCCACTGCTTCCTGTTCAGTCATCTTGATATATTTCCTTATCATCTTGTTGATTAGCAAGGGAAGAGGTTCTACCAAGACATCAGAACGACAAACGAAAGATACCAGGGCAGATGAGATGAACCATTGTACATAATACGTCAGACCATTTCTGGAACCTTTCGAGAAACTGCACTAAATAGCTTACAGGCGAAAATCGTACAAAAAACAATTTCGATTTAAAATATATCAGTAATATTGCATTCCAACTGATTATTTCAAATTTATAATAGGTGGTTGACAAAAAACTGATGGAATTAATGCCACGTTATTTGAGTATCTAGGTAAATACTTATATACATGACTGGAGTTTATTTATGTACAATGATATCCGTGAAAGTCTGTAACTATGATAAATCTATTACCCCTAAATATAGTGCTGTTGCTGTATTTTGATTTGAAATGGTCTTCTCTGTGTAAAAATAACAAGTAGATTGAATTTCTAAACTTTATAGTACGACTAAGCCTATTTTTTATCTAGTCAATACCGCGAAAATGGGAGATTTTGGTCAAAATATCCCCATGGCTTATCTCCACAACAAGAGCCAATTTGAAAAAAACTAAGGTCATATTCGGAA
>ATSW01122780.1:0-14109 GCA_000444245.1 Botryllus schlosseri | reverse complement strand
ACTCAGAACACCGTCATCCGTAGTAGTGTACGTGGGGAACACGAGGCAATTTGGAGGCGTCAAGTAGGTAAGGGTCCCGCAGTTACTTGGGCCTATATAGGAATGGATGCACATGGCACCCTGGATAATTAGTGGTGAAAGTACTTGAAATACCGAGGTAAATTGGAAGTTAACAAGAATGCCCTAGGGCTAAGCGATGAAAACTACCTGGTTATTTGTGGAATTTATACAACGAGAATGCCAAGGCAAATCGAAGATGTAAAGGAGTAAAGAGTTACCGAATCACTGGAACCATAATACCTCACACACGATCGTAGCCGTTCGTTGCAAAACTGCCTGATTGCTGACGTCAAAATACTTCGCGAACGTAAAAAAGTAAGAAGGTATGAATTCACTAAAACCGTGAACCGTTGTACACGGTCATACGTCGCGGTTAGAATTATACAACGCATAGGCAAGTAGCTAGTGGTTGACCTGTGAAGGACCATTATTCGTCACATTGGTTCGCGCACGTCTATGTCCTAAATCAGTGGTTCTCAACCTTTTTGAGCTCGCGGACCGGTAAGATAATAAAATTACAAAATGTCTGGCGGACCGGCGGTTGAGAACCACTGTCCTAGTAACTATGGTTGTATTGCTGACCATCTGTAACATTGTGGTGAGACTTCATCATCAACGGTTGACCTATCCACCAAAATTGGGTACCTGATTAAGTATCGGATGGTGGTTTCCATCAAAATGGCGGAAACCAAAGGCGTCTTTTTTTATTTATTTTTGCATGCGATGGTGACAGACGCGTAGCGGGGGAGTGCCTAAGTCCCTCCTTTTGAAACGCAAAGCCCCATCCTTTTGGAATAACCATTCTGACGCTGATATTCAGTTGCGGTTTGGCAAATCTCATTATCGCTGCTGAGTGGGTCGGTTGGCGAAATTCGTTTGAACACGCAGATCGTATCATGCGTGGAGGTTTGTGGGATTCTGTCGTTGGCTGTCGCGCGCGCCGCTTTAAACAGCAGACCGTACAATAACAGTGCAGACACACACAATGGGACACTATTCAAATTTGCGCCCCCGGAAAATTTACGATTTGCGGCCCTTAACAATGCAAACGGTGCGCTTGCATTACTAGAGGGTGAACGTACATTTCGTCGCCCAATTGCGATGGAAAAGTGTATCCTGCGGAGCGCGCGATGGCACCTACGTAATTAATGATAAGGTCGAATTCATGTATCTAATAAGAATCGTTAATTCTCTGAAACCAATATTGGTACGCTGTGCGAAGTACATAGCAGTGATCAATTTTGTCGGACTGAACAAACGGCCGGCGAAGTTGCACTGATAACGTAATTACAGATATGCCACAAACCCGCAATAGATCCAACTTCAGTGTGCGCTAGTCAACCTAAATGCCCAGATTCGGTATTGGCAACGAGCATAATTTGTTCAGACTTGGGCCAAAGTTTTATTTAAAATGAAAAGCATACACAAATCGTGTTACACTCAGAGCTTGAAACTGTGTGGGGAAAGTGGTTATCGATTGTTTGAAATTCGATCCGTGATATGGTTACGGCTATATATTCGAGCATGGAATTATCACGTTCAAATTTATTGAATAAATTCAAAAATTTACGCCAATGAAAATCTGGTGTTGCATCAATTTATGAAACATTGCTTTTTCAACGGAAAGGGCGCAACTAGCAATTACAATTTATTGGGCCGTTGCAAGTACTAGTTGATATTTACGCGCCATCACGGTCTTGCTAATTAACAGCGCAAGTGATTTGAAATCGCAGATGACGGGCATATGATCTCCTCATATGGGGTGGCCGCTATCCCCTAAATGCGTCATGGGGAGACCGTGTCATCTCACCACTCCATAGTTCGGTACCTATGGTAGTAGTAATATAGTTGGCCCATGGTCGGGATTTGAGTGTGAGAGTCTTGCACATTGTGTGGACGAGGGAGCCTCGTTTGGTTTAGTAGCTCGTTTCCTAACGAATGTCATAGTTCTCCGTAACAGGACCAAGTTCTAACACAATTGCTACATCCTCAAAAGATAGGGGCACGCCAAGGCGAAGCGTGGGACGGTACGGAAAGGAGGACCCGAAAGGGTTGTAGGACAGGGGGACAAAGACATGTTTGTGCGAGTCCCGGGATTGGCGAAAATTAGCAAGCCACCATGATTGACAGAAATCAGATTAAAATTATGTCGAAAGAGTTACGAAATTCTTACAAATCTCCTTTAACCGCTGACATAAAGCCACAGAAGTGGGCTTATGGGACAATTCAAGTGGATATGGATTTCAGATTTAGCGTGGGAAACAATGTTCTGCACCTGCACAAGAATTTGATTAGTTACAAAACAACTTAATCGGCTTAACCTTGGACGTAAAACAACTTAATCGGTTTAACCTTGGACGTAAAACAACTTGAATCGGCTTAGCCCAATGAAAATTAAGCATTTTGGGACAATTTAGGCAGGGATAGAAGCTAAATTTAGCCTGTGAACCGAAAATCTTCGCCTATACTACAACTGGATTAGTTACAAAACAACTTAAGTGGTTTCAAAAAAAACAGTATAAAATCTGGCGTCTCAGAGCTTAGAATTCAGTCATTGATCATGACTCGAAAGGTAAGCATCTCTTGGTCTCTATTCGTAATCAATGGGCAGAACGAATTGTTCACTCTGCCAATGTAATTTGCAGGTTAACATCGGTTCATGTGAAAGATCAATAAGAATCCAATTCCTCTTGGAGACAAAAGGATGGTAACGGGTCTGCATGTATCATGTCAGTGGTGGTCGATCCTTTTAGATAGGAGGGCCACCTTCTGTTGGCGAGCTATAACGCGAGCCATTAGCCGCGCGAATTGCAAATTTATTATAAAAGTTTGTGGGTCAATGATGTGTCGCTTTGTCTTGTTGCGTGCCTGCTATATGTCACTTGCGGATACTGGACTGTTCCGTTTCAGAAACATATTGATGTTGAAATCTTTGATCAACATGCGTCGATCATTTGTTTTTTTCTTCCTCAAGGTCACATGGTTGGCGGTCTCGCTGCGAACTCAAAAGCAAATTCGTGTAGGTTGAACAATAACTTGTCTCAATAAGTCGGAACTTGGGTGACAGCGTGTTACGTGGCGCGTGTGGAAATCTTTTACTATCGATAAGTCGATAAGAAAATTATTGTGTCTTGTTTTGGTGTATGAATATTAGTCAGTCTTTGGACTGGCTCGAAGGTAAGAACAAGGTAAGAACTTTAAGTAACTTTTGCCTATACTTAGGTAAATACGTTGAATCATGGATGCGGCCTGCAACCATGAAATAACGCCTGCATAATATCATTTCAGGTACACACCGCTTCGTGATTACACTACGGGAAGCAACACTCTGACTCTACCATGCGTCGTCAAATTGAGTCAGGGATATCGGTAATTGAATTGAAATTGACTCATAATAATGTTGAGTTTGAGATTCAAGCCTACGTATGTAAAAGGAACTATTGCTCATATAATCACCTGTAGAATTATTATCGACGCCACAGTGGCATATAATATCTTTGTTTCGGTGGCGAAAGTGACGTCTGACTCATAAATTATGTGAAATTATTAAAATAAAGAATTAAAAAAATAATAAGTCGACATTATCTTAAAGACGACCATATAACTGGTGCACAACTTACATTAGGTGCGTCGTTTTAGTCTGAATTATCGATCATTTTGTAATACGGTCAAGGTTCAAGAATCATTCAACTTGTCCATTATAGTTTTCAATAATTCGGACGTGTGATTGTCTTAACATAAAAGGTTATAAAAATGAAAATTAAATTGACATAATTGATTGATAGGTGATAGCGCTGAGAATACTCAAGATTTCTTATAGATCACAGCAAAAGTCACGATTTATTCGTCTCTGGACAAGAGTAAACAATGAAGTATTTCGGCAGACAATTTCTCGAAGCTTCTGTAGAGCTTGCTCTGGCGTCACTTTACTAAGAAATATTCTCAAGAATTTTATGGGAATTACCGCACTATACTAAACGAAAAGGCATATATAGCGGGTATTGCGACGCTATACACTTGAATGAAATGGCGTATATAGCGGGATGAGTTACGACGCTACACTTGAACAAAATGGCGTATATAGCGGGATGAGTTACGACGCCACAATTGAACAAAATGGCGTGTAAAGCGGAACTTGACGCAGACCGCAGAGTTCTATTTCAATTCAGCTGAGAGATTTTATTAATTTGGAATTGAGTCAAGTACGCCGTAGTTGGGCGTTTTAATTAATCACTACTAGGATTTGAATGTTTTATCCGCTTTCGGAATCTCGCGTTCTCTCAGAATCTCAGGTGTGGAGAGTCAAAATACTTTGAAGAATCCGTCATTAGTACAATTTTACTGGAACAATGTATCTCAAATCATGAAACGAGTGTGACACGAAGATGTGAGCAATGAGCATATGCGCTGAGAAACTCCTTTTTTTTAAATCATCTGACAATTAAATGTACGTTCAGGGGTCATCAACGAACGGCCGCGAGTTCATATTTTGCGGCTTGCAGACCTGATTTAAAATTTCGGACAATTGATTAGTAGGGCTCTATGAAATGCTGAAATTGATGTCAGTTTAAACATATTATTGTTATTGTTCAAAGAACGCCATGTTCCGGTATCTCCATTTCTCGCTAGCTGAAACGGCTTTGGCAAGGGAAATGTCAATTGTGATGGAAGAAATTGCTAATAGGAATGAGCATATTGCCTTGATGGCAATGATCCACGATTACCGAGATCAAAACGCTTAATTTATTATGAGACATCTATTCTCGTTGGCCTTACTAGAAGATCTTCGTGTTGTATGGCGTAGTGAGCCTACTGTCTAAGCGTAGCGGTAAAACTACATTGTATATTTTAACTCGATATTGAAATCGTGCTGGCCTTGGCCTTTGCAAGCCTGAAAAGTGGCCTGGAAGCCATTCTGAGCTGGGGACCCCTACCCTAGATTGTAGTCGTGGCTGGAAAGTAATTATGACGAAATTGAACTAAATCGCATTAGTTTAGCCGTATAGCGCATGGCCAATTATCGAGAAGCGTGTCGTCAATTGGCGGAATTCGTCTGTGTTGCGGTGTGGCGTGGCGCGGGCTTCCACTGTGGTGATCCCGAAAATTGAAATTATGGACTGTCTTGCGCACAATAATCGCCACTGGATTGAATTAACTCGTCTCCGCTGGTTTAAGGAGTCGCATCCGAAGTGGGCCGTGTGCACTGCGTATCGCTGGCCTGCACAGTTGTGTCTGTGTTGGGTTGGCTTGATGCGTGGCGTTGTCGCTGGCCTACGCGATCGCATTTGTAATAAACCGGATGCAGCGGTGTCATCGTTGGCATGACTGACGCGTCTTGAGCTTGACAACAGAAACACATATTTGGATTTTTTCGACCGAGAGAGGTTTTGATTTTAGGAATAGCGTTGAGCAGTTAACGTCAGCTTGTTTATCGTTGAATATTCTAATGCCAGTTGTGTTTACCCCAGGTGGGTTTCATTTGAAAACTGAACATGGCATTTGCACAGACTATCAAATTGCTAAGTATAACCGGCATGAATGAATATCCATAACATGAGGTAATATATTTTGATTCCCTTTGGTAGCGGACATTTATAAATTATTTTCACGAAGAATACATAGCCATATTATTGTACTTGTGTCGAAACAACAGCTAAAAGCAAATGTTACTCATTGTGTATTTCCGGTTAACGTTGGTATAACGTTTATACAAATAGCTGCCGACTAACGCCACTGGTAGCCTAGTAATTAAATATCGTACATTTTATGGCAGCCAATGAATTGATGATACTCCGTTTTGAGTTCAGGACAAAGAATATTGAGATATGAGGAATCGCGCCGGGATATTTGTGAATGAATTTGAGATTCCAATTGCACACTATCCGAGATCCGGTCGTGAGTGAAATGACTATATCCCCTCGGGCGATTGAAAGGCTCTCCGATTTGAAATCTATAGAGCGAAAATCATTCATACGAGTACGACATTCGTAAACAATAACGGTAGATTTAAAGCGTCTGTAGATACGTCCTATATTTTGATTGGTAATTACAGATTGACCTTATATCGTTAGTTACAGATTTAACAATTCAACGTGTGTGGATGACAGAACTCCCTCGTGCGTATGAAAAATCTATCTTTAAATAATATGCGAAAATAAAACACGGGTCACTAATCATACTGTATAATAACGCAGATTCCCTAGGCCGTACAGGCGTACAATTGCTTACAGTGCCTGACAATTCTGAGTATGCAAGTACTTCAAATTTATTCGAAATTGCATAATGATAATTGGTTTGTGTGAACGATAGACGCCGGTAGACTAACGAAACATAGTTATAGTCATTACCTTACCCATTGACTATAAACGCTCGTCCGCGTTTCAATCACAATATATCCTTCATTCACAGTAATTCCATGTACGGCAATTTGAATAATCCAAATATTGGGGTTGCAAAATATTGTCTAACAACGGTTTAGCCTCGAACCGAATTTGCTAAAACAAGAAAATAAATTGCAATGTGATGTATCCGTCCTCATTATAAATTGAGGAAACTATAGGTATCTAACCTGACAAAATCCATAAACTGCTCACAATCTAACAAACTTTTGTTGAGATAAATTTGCAGGCGCAGTGCACAGATGAATCTCTGAACCAAACTACGTATCATCTCGGACCCGCATCCAGAGGTTTACGAGGATAAATAAGCAACCAACCAACCAAGAGCAGACGGCCATCTCCTTAAAAACAAGACTCTACCTGAGACGGTTACATCGTTTGCGTAGTTCAACCTGCATAACCGAACTAATGAAATATGGGCTTTCACCAGTTACAGGTACAAATTTCTTGTATGGTGATTTGAGAAATACGATGGATAGCAAGAGGTAACAATAGAAGTAGTTTGTATGATCGATTTGTATAAGCTATTGTCAGTTTGTAGTAGCAGGCAACTTATACTTGCATGTTTGGTGATTTATTTAATATTTTTAGGATTTTGGGAAATGGAAGCGAGTCTAGATAAATAAGGCTACGCAATACTTCTGAATACAATTCCTTGAACCTTTTATAAACTACAAGGAATTTGCAGGCTGGCAACCCGTGTTGCAACCAGAATAGAAACAGCTCTTTAATACTTCAACAAAAAATCATTGATGTCCATCGGAGTTGAAATCGTCCAAGTCTAATTATGATCACAACCTACAGCATCATATGGTTAACTTTATGTATATAACAATCATAAGTCATTTTGGAATCATATTAACTCTATGTATATAACAACTCATTTGCAATATAGCAGTGACAACGACGGAATTTGAAACAGTCTGAAATGCCGCAAAGAAGTCCCAATCTCGCAAATTGGAAAGGATGGTATAAATTTGCATTGTCAAAAAAAAAATAGCAAAGTGAGAAGTCTTAGGCATTGAATTTTGTAAAATCCACTTTGAGGGTTGAACTCTGTCTTTCCGCGGCAAGTAGAAATATCCTACTATCTGCAATAAATAATGACGGTAAATCAATAAGCTCTAATACTTGAAGGTCATATACAGTAGTGAGATACCACTATCTAAATTAGGTACTATCACACATAAGGATGGATATATAAAGAGACCAAATACCATTTTGATAGGTGGTGCCCTACCCTCAGGTGAAGCCAGTGTTTAGTTGCAAGCCAAAAATTCAAAGACATATCCTTTCTCTCAGAATATGTATGTGGACTACTCATATCTGGCCTGAACAACATAGATTTGTGTAAGAAGACAGGACACCAGGGCCGACCACATAGTGCGTGAGAACATGGGACAGGCTGACTTTTGTGAAAGGCTACAGCAGTTCTGTAAAATTAATGAAAGGCTAGTTACTCATGCGCCTGTGTCCACATGGTCAATAGATTATCATAGCATCAAGAGTTAAATAGTTGGAATGGTCGACAGGTCAACAATATACAGCCCATCTATTAGTCATGAAATATGGGTTCTGTTCAACCATTCTGGTGTCATATTACACATAAGTCATAGAAAGATTGTGCTCATCAATGAGGAAGGAGGCAACGGACTGGACAGGTTTCAGTTTAGCTCAAAATCGAGTTTAGCAGGTAGTTTTTCTCTCTCCAAGATTGTAGAGGTGAACTTACTAAGTAAGCTTAGATTCAAAGATAAAATCTTACAGTATGGAAGGATGTCCAGTACACTCTGAGAAAAAAAGTTTAGGGGAGCTTTATACAGTACCTGAGCCTTCAGATTGTTTGTCGGGTGTTTCTCAAGCAAGTCTTTCCAACAAGTTTTGACAGTGTCTTGAGTTCTCATCAAGAAATGGTAAATGAGCTCTGGGATAAGTTATTGCTGCAGGGAATAGTCTGAAATAGATGCATACTCAACCATAAACAATTGCTCCGAGTGGAGACTAGACTGCATGTCGAAAACTTGAGCACGGACATGAACATGGGAGTTCACTTTCTGTTCGGTCATTCTGATAAATTTCCTGATCAGCTTGTTATTTATCAGGGGGAGAGGTTCCACCCAGACATCAGACTAACAAAAGACAGACATCGGACAGATGAGATGAACAATTGCACTAAATAGCATAGCCTACATAAAAACATTGGATTATTGCCACGATTATCTGATTATCTATGTAAATACTTATGTACATGACTGGGGTTAACTTATATACGCGATATCCATGAAAGTTTGTAACTATGACACACCTACAACTCCAAAATATAGAGCTGTTGCTGTATCCTGACCTTCTGTGTCTGAAAGTAACAGTAGATTGAATTTCTATCGACGTCGCCGGTTGTATGTGGCGATTGTCTCCACAATAAGAGCCAATTTTAACGGGTCCCTTGGACTGCTGCTTTGGTACCTGAAAATATGTGTTGACTAGTGATATTGAAGGTAAATATAATTCACTAAATCAGTTTAAACTGAATGGTCACCAGAATAATGGATTAATATTTCTCAAGCATCAATGGGGGATCCTGAGATGTGTTTGTGCGCTATCCAGGGTTATAATGACTCGAGTCACATTTTTCGGGTGGCTCGACTTGGCGCGAGTCATTTTCTCAAAATACGGAGATGAGTCGACTCGAGTCAATTTGTGTGTTGGCGCGACTTGGACTCTAGTCATTGTGCATGACTCGAGACTCAGACGGCCAGGACCGACGTTTCGTTGTAATTTCGGGGAATAGTAAGTAATCACACTATTGGGATTTCGTCTATTAGTACTGGTACTTGAAAACACTCCAGAAACTGCTAAAAATGACGAAAATTAGTATATTATAAATGCGAACCATTCGATATCACCAAACAGAGTTATAAAAAGTGGATTTAACAAGCCTTTAATTGTAAACTGGGAAGTCCACATAATGACTTGGACTCGACTCGAGTCATAATACCATGACTCGGACTCGAACCTCTGCTCGGTGACTTGGACTCCGACTTGACTCGGTGGTGAATTTAAAATGACTCGACTTGACTCGAGTCAAAACTATAATATTGAGATTGATTTGTGACTCGGTGCCTTGTGACTTGGTTGCAACCCTGGCGCTATCCATCAAAATTATGGCACCATTAAGAGTAGTTGAAGCCATATAACATAGTGGGAAGAGAAAATTGGCCAAGACTCTAACCAACATATCATCGGGAAAACAAGGCATCTAAAGCCAAGCCAAGTATGCCTTTGACTTGTCACTCTTATGATAGGAGTTGTAAAGATAGGAGTAAATACAACTAACATATACCGAATTATTGTTGAAAGGTTGCTGGTATTAAAGAGTAGGAGCCTTACTTGTTGAAAGGGCACGGATTGTGCAGTTCTCAATCAGACTGCTTAACTTGACCTGCTCTACGGCTCACGAGGAATTAGCAGCTGTTGGAAATATCTGAAAAAATGAGAATGCATGAGCAACATGTGTTCTTGCTGTCGAAGCCTAGAGGACTCTGGCCTTTATATGATTTTATTATATCTACGATAACCAAGTATAACCAAGCAGCTTTTTGAGAGTGAATGTGAAAGGGTTATGGGGCCATAACCTGATTGGAACTTGAATATTCAAAATCGTGCATCAACAACCTTTGTTTAAGACGACTTTGAAGGATTTTGTTTTTGAATTGGAGGAAAGCCCGGACACAAGGGTCCAGGTGGTTGAGTCTGAATCCAGAAAAAATTGTAGAGATTCAAGTCTAGTGAAGCATTAATGGATCGGTGAACTCTTGATTGTAATAATCATTGTATTACAAATTTGACATTCGGCATATGTAAACACAATGACAGTGCCAAAATGTAACTATGCCCATACAAGAATTAATTCATACTAACCTTTCTTTAATCTCTTTTGGTCTACTTTTGAGGTTGAGATGTTTCCATACAAGACATTTTAAGAACATGTTTCTATCAGTTGGCATACCGAATGCTGTAAATTAACAAGATTTCGGTAAGAGCTAATAAGTTAAACTTAAAAAACTACCTTTCTCTAACTGACTTTTATATAAACGAGCAACACGTGGTACTTTGATTGCATGAACTGGATCGACTTACTTTTATAGTTATAGTTACCTTCAGTACTCAAATTCCCTAGATGCATTATTTGTTTTGCGTGCAGTTAGCAGGCGCCAGAACATATACCATTGTTCATTGTGTCAGGTTCTGTCAAGAACTGGAGCCTGATTAATCTGCTACTTTGTAGCAAGTGTCCTTAGCTGCATAATGTTGAAATCACAAAGGCTGTTTTGATAATATCATCCTAATCCCATTGGTTTTCACAAATACTGCTGCTTGGATTCACATCTAAATAACAGATGGAAGACTTTATAAGTACGGAACTATATCATAGATGGAAAATGCTAGCTATTTTGACTACTTATCTTATGCTACTCATAAAACAACCTATACTTGGATGCTGGTGTTCCATAAAGTTTGTATGGAATCTGCCAAAATCTAACCGTAATATAAGCGAAGATTATCTGTAATTGAAATAAAATTTGTGTTTGGTACACTCCAAAGTAGAAAGCACTGATGATAGATGTATGGCGGAATGGGGATGACTTAGCTCCAAAACATACCTTTCAACTCTAGCTATGTTCACTTCGAGTCTTCATAATCGCAATAGCTGAAACGTTTGGCAGCTGCGAGTTGTTGAGGAGTTCTGAGATAGCATGTTTCTATATTTGCTAAACAGTGGCGAATTCCCTGACAGATGAATGGTAGGCTACGAATCTTAGGATTAATTTTGTCCTTTGCAGAAAGGTTGTCTTGTCTGGTTAAATCTAAGATCAGACAGATTAATTCTTCTTCCCAGCTAAAAGACTGTCCAGTCATATCTATGAAGAGTCCATACGATCTGAAACTATCCAGAGTACAGATGTCTTAAAATGGTAAAAGATAAAAGCATCTCTCAGTGGTCATTATTGACTTATACTGTCGCATTCGACAATAATATAAGCAGCTTCCATACTGGTAAACCAGACTGGAATTAGTGGCTGTTTTCGTCAATAAGTTGCGCATGACAGAAGGTTTTTTTTCCATAGAATAATTAAAGAACTAAATGAAAAGTTGCGCGTGACGTTTGCCACCAATTCCACGTCACTCTAGTATCGCTTTGTGACGTCAGCATAATTCATTAATCGGCGTGATCAGATACAAATGCACGCGTGACGTTGCGCGTGCCGTTGCGACCGATTCCACTCTGGCTGGTAAACAAAGTGAGCTATGGCTGCTTGGTTGAACCTAAAATCCGATGTCTGTCGAATTGATGTACTAGACTAATATACGGCAATGTGAATTCTAGATCTGTACGTTGGTATACTGATAGTAGAGTAAGCGTAAATCGTATGCAGCCACGAGTGACCAGCTATATTTTCTGCGAATATATACATATGACAATAGACATTCACGATTCTCTGCCACGAGCCCCTACTATACAGGACTCACTAGTCTAATATGTATTTCCGAGTAGAGTCGACTCATTCTATCATGCCAACAAAAACTTAAAAAAAGGCTGATGAACGGGGCGCTCTTTAGACGAACTAGTCAGCGTGGCACGAATGTATCATAATGCTAATGTTAGTACATTAATCCGGTGAATATAAATGCAATACGCTTACGAGTCGCAATCATTTGGATATATAATATAATTTGTGAATGCTTATTGCTTAACCACTAAGGAACATATGTTCGGAAAAAAAGTAATTTATTCTGTCACGCAAATGTGTCCAATTTGTGTTACCATATTGTATTCGTGTATTCATTGTGATGGATTCTACGTCTTAGCGTAGAAACGCCAGTATAAGTTCGTGCCTTTCCAAAATGAGCCGCCTTGTCACTGAGTTTCAAGTGCGCAAATCCGCACTTCATGGATTGTATCAATACAGAGTAAAATAAAAGGTCGTAAATTTAAACTCTCATCTAGGCACTGCAAATCTTATATTTCAGAGAATGCCTACATTGCCCCTCCAAATTGTTAAGGTAAGGTATTATAGTGTCAGATTATGAATTAAACTAGTACCTGAAAAAATAGCCAACCCATATGAGGCATTAGTAAGATGAATTGCCGTTGCGTAAGCCTGATATAATCACCCTAAAACTCTCAATAAAATTAAAACAAAATTCTTATATACAATGGAAAAGTACACACATCATTTTTTGCGAAATTGATGTGTCGAAAATTGAGTCCCAGGGTTCACGCTTTCGTTCCATGAGATCGATTGCGTCAACGCTAAATTTAAAGAACGTGTTCGAACTCTATAATTGCCGATACTCACTATCGTGTTGAGTTAACAACAATGTCGCAATTTGTTTGAACGAAAAGGCTTTGTAGATTTAGCCGTTTCTTGATGGCACTTTTTGCTTATCTGGAATTTCCGTATGCATGTTAGTAGTTACCTATACCATCAGGTTGCTTTACCTAAAATGGCGCCACCATTTTTTCATGTATGCGAGATTTTGCAGTGAGCTGAAGTATATATTATATATGTGTGTATGCATATTGCATATCCATGCCATGTATGATGCCCACATGAATTGTACATTCGATTGTAATATCCAATGGATGCCAATGTACACAGCATGAATGTGTCCTCTAGTTTTGGCTAATTTGTGGCTCTATCAATGTAAGGCCACCAGCAGCCAGCACTCCCGAAACAGCCCAACACGAAGCATCCAGTCTCAGACTATATCCACAAAACAGGACATTGACGATTTATTGCGGGAGGTTATAAAGTCTTTTGGCGTTGAATGGTGATGTTCGCATGTCCCTCTGAAAGCTCTAAGCCTTATAATGATTGGATCGACTGCTTGCCACAGTTGCAAAGTATACAGAAATGAAGCAGTGCGATAAAATAGGAGCGACTGCTAGCCGAAGTTGCAAAGTATACAGAAATGGAGAAGCCCAACGAAATGTACTGAAATAGCTCCATGAAGTCGATGAACTAAAGATGAAAAGAGCCAAGAGCATAGAGATATTGCATTCGGAATCTCTNCCTACGACGAACCCTCAACAAACNCCGCNTTCTNTTGGAATGCCCGATCCCCGAATCGACACGAAAGTACTTGATGNTGTAAAGTACTCGAACAAGGGGTCGGTTTCTGGACTGNTTTCGGTTCNATANCTGCAGCTGGAAGACTGGAGAACTCTTATAATACANGATGGTCTGCAAGTTGGTCAACTTGAACTCTGAGTGTNCTTTTTTGTNNCATNTATTGGCATGTTTCTTGTATATTGCATATGCTTGTGTGTCGAGGCAGGAAAGGCCTTCACATTTATATGTGTAAACCAACCTTGGAGTATTGAAAAGTTATCAATCATGCCTGACATATTNATAGGCTTGCCTCTTACTCGTATTCTGATAGATCTGTACGATACGATGTTTATAGAAGCGCCCTATTTTTGTGTTCATAATTGATCGATAATTTATTGGAGTATTTGGTTGTATTAAGGTTAATTAATTAATTATTTCATCAAATATTTATTTATGCTGGACCTGTAAAGGTCGCTGCTTATTTCGATCGAGCTGCAACCACTGCTTCAATCAACGTCGTCAAGCCCTGGGTTTGC
>ATSW01122729.1:0-19594 GCA_000444245.1 Botryllus schlosseri | reverse complement strand
GTCTCAGCGACTACTCCAAGTCGTTTCGACACCTTTATATCTTTTCATTGTATCGCAGTCTTGTGGTGTATTGAAATGATGAAAATTTTAGTAAAAATTAAATTGAAATGAATAGGCATACTATAGTCTGCGGATGTTACGACTCCTTCTTACCTTTTCATTTTTAGCATTCTCTTATGGTGTTTTGAAATGATGACACTAATATACTAACATACGAACTTTCTCAGTTGTACCCAAGGTCCCGAACGTATTAATGAGTACCGTTGTAAACGTCCGAGGCGGAACATGAACTGGAACATGCTTACATTGGCGCCATGGCAGTGTCGCTTTGCAAAATCCCATTCCCTGAGCTATGTAAAATATTTTCCAATTCCGACATCTAGCGGATATAACCGACTAAAGCTCATGTACCAGACACTCCAAGGGCAGAGGTGGTCAAAGTAGTCAAGAAAGCTACTCAAGTAGAAGTAGAAGTAGCGACGCAAAAATCTACTTAAGTACGAGTAGAAGTACTTCTTCCATAAGCAACCTAAAACTACTTGAAGTCGAAGTCGAATTTGCTGGCTTTAAATCTACTCAAGTAAGTAAGTAGTTTTGAAAGCGGTCATAATACGTTCGCATGGACTGCCAAAAGCTGCAAATCGACCTATGCGGAAGATGCAGAGAGCTTGATGTATACAATGCATATTGATGCATCCCAGAAGGTATAAATTTCCGACAGCATGAGCATTCATTCGTCCGCATCAAGAGATGCAAATGATAGTTTTACTATGGAAATGAAGTACTAATCTTTTGTTACTCGAACATCCCGTTTTAGAAAATGTCATGGCATGTTCTCTCACGCATATTACGGCATTTAGTTTAGTCGGAAAGCAATACGGAGAAGTGGTATGGATACGGTGTTAACACTTTGTGCGATTCGTATACGCGATGATAAAAAATATGGCGTAAAGGAAAAATGCCGTATAGTGTAATTGTATTTTGCGGAAATAGACGACGATGCTACACTTGCTCTTGAACTTAAACATTTATGTTCTCCAGACAAAAGAACTGAAACTAATTAGAACTCTAAGTTATGGTACTGCGAATTGAACGAGAACTACCAATACTAGGCTACATCAGAAAAGCGGAAAATGTATTTTATGTCTTTTGTCGAGACAGTTTTATCGGTGGTCTGCTAAAAACAGATCTAACGCTCAAAAAGTCAGAGCCCATTTTTCCAGATTAGGACACGCCATGAGCTGCTAGATTACGATATGATGGGTAAATGCTAGATTGCGAAACGGTAGTTTCAAACGTTATGATGGGCCATATTTACTGTGATGAAATATGTCATATGGGCGATAATGCGGTGCAATGCAACCTGCAACCTAAATAATATTCACTTTCGTGAAAACATATTCGTAACTCTATATCTACTTGATGTGAAGGGCGACGGAAATTCTGGGTTTGACTTAAATTTTCTTGAAATTGAAAGTTAGAACTCCGCGAAAATAGCACGAGAATTCTCAAGTTTCTCTTTCTAATTGGAGGGTACACTACTTCTACTTGACAAACTGAAAATAGCGAAAAGTAAGTAAGTAGATCACAAAATATTACGAAGTAGAAGTAGAAGTAGCGAATAGTATATCTACTTGAGTAAGTACCAGAAGTAGAGGAAAACTATTTGAGTACCTCGAAAAAGTAGAAGTACTTCGTTACTGACCACCTCTGTCCAGGGGTCATCATTGTCACCAATCTTCTTGAAACCAAGAGCCATTTCTTGGGTACTGATTTAATGCGAAGGGCTACCAGTTACTCCCGCCGTTTATTCGTCATAGGTTGGATTTTGTCACGTAGATATTCATAGCACTGGCCAGGTTTTTTGCTCGTTACCAAAAACAGATAACTCACTCCGGGACTCACACCATCGACTCCGAGTGCATTTTTTTTGCCGCACTGCGCGTCGAAGCGCCAATCTCCGCGCCGAGGTTCGGGAATATTACCTTGACTCCCGTTAAACCCCAGCGAGGGCGAAGACGAGAAGCGCCACGATGGAAAAACTGCGTTCACATGATCGACTGAGCCATGCTGTTCATATGGAACCATTCTCCAATTCGACCTTCAAAGCTCTCAAGGAATATTTGCGTCTGTGACCGCGGGTGAATCATTTTATCCTGGCGAGCGACCTGGCACCGCGTCGATGACCCGTGCTCAAAATAGCCATACGATTGGCGACGCAGCAGCAAAGATGATGCGGCTCGCGACGGCATATTACGCGGTACGAGAATAGTTTATCAGTATGACTCGGACGTTGAGACGGCACAACATTGTTGAAAAATTTCGACTGCAAATACTATTGTGTTGACTAAAAAAATGTATTTTTTAAATCAACTCCCGAAAGACCCGCTAATCTTATATTTTTAGTTGTCCTTGCGGTCGCTCACGTCTAAATACAATCTTTTCGCGTCAATCATATGGCGTTTTTCAGATATGCTTGTACAATCACCTGGCTGTAAAATATATAAGCGAGGACAAAGTGACAGAAAGGAGGACATTTGGGCGTCCACTGAGGACATTTTCGATTTCTTGAAAAAGAAGGACAAATCCTAAACGAGGACGTATTGTAAGATTGGTAACCCTATATTATGGGCCTATATAAGTTGATAACATTATTACTGTCTCCCATGTCCGGTATGTGTGCATGTGCACCGTACACTACAGCTATTGCACGATTGGCTTTAATATTGATAAATATGTGGTCATTGATAGGCAAATCTTCATTTCGGTAATTGTAGGTCGAAATACTTTCAATGCTAGGTGACGCTCTTGTGCAACAAATTGTGTAGCTGTAAAAATTACTTCAGTTACGGCGCCAATAAGATGATTCAAGACTTCAGTCCTACCTTCGTACACGTATCTAATAGGATATGATGTCATAATCTCGTCCTGGTGGTAGCCGTTTAAACGTCCGTTTTGTAAATGGGATATTTTTTGCATGCCCTGGATAGTGTTGGACTTAATGAAAGTGGTATTGTGTATGGCAATTAAGTGGCTGTTATTCGCATTACGCTATTAACCAATGACCGTTGAGGATTGACCATTCTTGTGGGTTTTCATGACAATGAAAGAATCACAAATCAGAGCTCAACTACGACGAATTTCAAGTTCGTGGGTATTATTATTTTTCCAGCCCAGCGGGGTTACCTCTGGGGATGGGCAAAATGGAGTAGTCCTACACGCTACAACCGATCGATCATATCAGCATCGGAGTAGTATAATATACCTATTAGGCTACAGCATTTGTCGAAGTAGTCAGAGCTGGTAGCCTACTCGAGTTGAAGTAGATCTAACGCCGTAAATTCCTACTCAATTAAAAGCATCAGAATTAGCGATTTCCAATTCATGCTGGACTAGGCTACTTCAAGTGGAACTAGGAGATGAAAGTATGGAAAGCTCATGTAAATACTTTAAATAAGTAGATTTCGTCGAGAGGTCACCGGCTTTTATGCATTTATCGGAGGTGATTACTTTGGAAATCGTAAAATGCATCTTCGCGAACAACCCCAAATGACCGATGGATGACGCTGTAAATAAGTGCAATTTTCGCTCGAAAATGTATTCAGTTACAGCGATACTGGAGCACTTTCCCTCACAAAACTATAGGCCTACTTTCCACTTTACAAAATCCAAGGTGTGGAAAGCAGTTTTACCTGAATCAGTGAGGAAGTAGTAGGAAAAGTACAACCACTCGAGGGTCGAGTCGGTAGTTCAAGGCAAAACCTACTTGGATATTGTAGTTCTTCGCATCTAACCACCCCTGCCTTCGACGAACCAACGCGACAATTGTGTTACTCCATAAAATCTGCTGACACCACTCAAAACGAGTCATTTCTAACGCTAGAATCGTTGTCCCGAAAGCTAGTATTTTCCTGCATACGCCTCACGAGTCTCGCAAACCCGGCGGTCGAGCAATCCTCGAAAAACCAAGACAAGCATATCGACGCCACGACTGAATTATTCCAGAAAGTAAAGGATCATCATTAAACTCTGTATTATATTGAAACTTGTAAGTGCGCCGCGCGCGAACGCGTCGCGATGACGCTTCGGAAGTAGAAGACTCGCAACTGGGAACACTCCAGTAAACTCAACCAATCCCGAAAGTATCAGAGAGCAACATAACGCATAACCCGGTCAAAGAGACATAGAAATGGAACCAAAACCCCAGTCAGAGTGATCTCACAGGGGACAAAACTACAGGATGAAGGCAGGCGTCGGGTGACAATTTAGAGTGCCCCTGCCACGAGGCACTACGGGCGTACATCTTAAAAGTCGACAAATATACCTGACAGAAGGGAAAATAGACAATCCAGGACAAGGGTTCTTAAACTGGAGTACACGAACGGGTAACTTTGAAATACATCATCAATAAACTACAAAACGAGATTATCCTGCGGACTTACCTAGTACCTATTCATTAGTTAGTTTATTTATGGATGGAATAGCCTAACGCGTTTAGGTTATCGGCTTTATTGACATCAAGTAGCCCAAATCGAGATTGGCCACAAAGTGAACCACCCACAAACTCAAAGGGGTCCGTGATCGACAAAATTTAAGAACCCCTGATCTAGAGCGACGGGGGATACAATCCAGGAAAAGCAAGGACGCGTAGCATTGACTAAACGAAACGCAGTAGTACCAAATACGAGTATTTCACCGAAATAATTTGAAGTATACGCAGGAAAAGAGGTGCGGTGTGGGGTTGGGAAGGGGCGGAACACGGAGGGCGGGTAAAAGCTACAAACAGGGAATGAAACGCTACGCGTTAGGAGCAGTAGAGGCGTATAATCCAGAGCAACGAATCCAAAAAACACGAAGTGGCAGATGACATATTTTGAAACCCGAAGAGACTACGCATTTCAGCAGTAGGCAATACGGATCATTCGAACATGGTTTCGTCTTCAGCTGAAACGTACGAGTCCGGCACGACCTGGTCGTCATATTTCCACCCGTACGCCGACAACACGTTCCTCGTAGGCGCAGCGTGATACCGGCTGTGACTCGCTTCCCTCGGCAACCTCACGTCGCCTCCGGACCCGATATGCATGACGGCACGCGGACAGTCCCACGACCGGCCGCAATTTCTGATCCAAGGGTGCTCCAGCACGTCGCTAGCACGGAACCGCTGGGTCGGGTCTCGCCTGAGGAGGTTGTGTATGAGGTCGCGCGCTTCGTAAGAGACGTGGTTGGGGATGACGAACTTGCCGCCGCGTATCTTGGAGAACAACGCAGACGGCTGGGATTCTTCGAAGGGGTACCGGCCGAACAGCCTGCGAGAAAACGACAGAGGTTAATTAATTAAAGTGTTTGGTCGCGTAGTTTAAAACAATGTGAAATCGGAGTACTTGAAGGTCAGTTTGAGGTGTCCCTAGATGTTCTGTGAAATTGACGTATTTCGAGGCCAGCTTATCGGGCGTTTGGTCGCGCCGAGTTTTACAAGAATTCGAGCGAGCATTCCAGCTTTCCAACTAGGTAGTGGCGTTCGACTGCAGCCAGGAAGCAGTCTCAAACCTCTAAAACCGAACTCACAGCAAATACGCATCGCCGACTGTGTGCCTTCACGTTCCGCTGTACGCGCGTTCTTAGCATTGCGACTGTATTCAGAATGCGCGCGGGTCTGCGCGTGTGCGCGCGCACACACAAGCTTACGCGAAGCACGTGCCTTGTAGCAACGTCACTAGTTTAGAGGTGCATGTAAACACGGTCAAGTAAATAAACCTGTTTCAACGCATGGTGTAATTCTTGGTAAGGGTAGCTCGTGACGCTAGATCACCCAATTCCACTTGTGTCGTCACGGCAATCGCGCATTATAGTCGTCGGAAACGATTGCGCAATAATGACTGACAATGACAAGTCTATATTGAATTATCCGAAATAAGAAGATTAGTCACGAAAGAACAATCACGCGCTGAATTGTAGTCATTGGCGAATAATAGTGTACCGTGAGGTGTTCAAAATGAAATTTTGTGAATGAGAACTACGTGAACGAGAGTCTTATTTGGCGTACGTACAAAATACAGCGCTTGAAAGCCGGATTTAATTTTCAAGCGTCACGAAATACCGAAACCTGCTGTGCGCGCGCCGCATAAGAATATACTTACATGGTAAATAGCATCACGCCCATGCTCCAGATGTCCGAAGATTTGGCGAGATGTCCCGTAACCTTATTGCCGTGAGAAGCCGCCGATATTATTTCCGGGCTGATGTAGGCCGGGCATCCGTGACTGCAATGTCGAAATAGGATTATGATTGTACAGAAGAAGCCCATGAATCATCAGAACCGCTAAAAGGCTAGCACGTACGTCGCTCGCAAATTATTAATACGCCCGCGCATGCAATATAACTTCGCCTTACTAATATNTTACGCTAACGACGCGCCGCAATTGCAGTGNAATTGGNCGATGCTTTTCTTGCGCTGATTTGGTATTAGAAGACAATTGAAGTNAAGGCCAGCGATTGCCATTATCCGCGATAAAATTCAATGAAATAACGGGCTAATAAGNACCACTTTCATCATGACATNNCTTGCAACATTACATTTACTACAACCCGAACAGTTATGAGCACTCTAAATGGANTTAAACAGATTNAAACTTCAAGTTCTGTACGACGAACCAGCAATTCAAGTNGTACTAGTAACTAGTCGAAGTGAAAATATTTTGCAACTTTCGACCGATATTTCGTAATACCTGTCGATTACNGTGTTGGGTCGAGTGTNNGTTAAATCATTCAAAANTGCCACTTACTGCACGGCCACGTCTGTCTCGTTATCCGACTGTAGTACGTATGCGCCTTCCAACGTCTCCAGCATGATGTCTTTCCTAACAGTAAAAGTAGTAAAATGTCAGACACGATATATAGTCTCCAGGCATGGCTTGCGATGAAACGGAAATAAACCTCAGACACACAACGTCGGTAAACGCCGAATGCGGAACTAGATACACGGCCGGCGAAGCGTCAAAATTGAGTCAAAAATGAAACGGTTGAGCGGCGTTGTAAGCCTTCCCGATTTCTAAACACACAGCGGCTCCTGTACCCACTACAGCCAGCGCTCAAACTTCAAGTACGCCGAGAAAGTACGGCGCAAGGTACACGCACAGGGCCGTTGTCATAACGCCTTCGCTTGATGAAATTCTAGAGTGCCATTCCGAGGTGGTTTACAATCAACGCTGTTGAGGATATGCTGAAGGGCGGCCATTCGTGCCTTGCAACTACATGCAATCGGCAGAGGTGCGCATGAATCATTGAACTATACATCAGCGCCGTTGCAATGCGGCAAATCAATATCCCGCAACGCTACCAGCGTACGTAACACCTTACCACTAGCCTCGTGACGCCCTAACTTTAAATCTGCGGTCGCAAAGTGCGCTGATTGTGTCGCAAAGGTTTTTGTCAATTGCGAAATGGGAATTTCACAACTCCGGACAGGGTTTATTGAAGGACATCGGCCCGCCGCGCAAACAATGTGGTGCCAGAACAATGCACTATTATGAAATAGCCTTCCTTTGTAAACAGACTTGAGTTTAGTGGAGTACAATACAAGGCAGGTCAAAAACTGTAGGATGCTATAGCCTGGAATGGTTTTAGCGATCGATTGCATCATGATTCATTGGGTTGGAGAAAGCTCCTAGTTACCACATATATTGCACAAACATTCAGCTACAATGGGTAAAGACATTTTTCAACACTGAACATGCGACACCGTTACCATATTGGTGACATGAAGATGCCCTGAATTCATTTTCATGCATACTTAGAGCTACAAACCTGTCAGAATCTCTAAAGATGAATTTTCGTAGTTTTAGGTCTCGAAGCACAATGTTGTTTTTGTGGCAGTGATCCACCGCCTTCGCTACCTGAACGAACAGTGTAGCTGCGTCTTCTTCCGAAAGACACCTTCGGGTTCTTGTCAAGTTATGGAGATTGTCGACTTTGAAACCTGAAGCAGGACAGCGCGGATTTGATGAATACTATCCACCGTACAATTCAAATGCTAAATTTATAGCCAAAGGCGACATTAAAGTAGGGAAGTTCACAAATAGTCACCCCTGGCAATGTCACTATTGGGCATCAAATCATGAAAATGTGACCACTGATCTTATGTCACACTATTACAATTATACCTAAATAGTCTGGCATTAGCAGGTCTGATAGTGGAATAGGATGTATTGCAGAAGCCATCGAAGGCGGCTGATATGGGGATTGTTTATATAGAAGATTAACCATGCATGCAGATTAGAGTAATCCATATCCCAAAAATGTTTGTACCCCCATGAACCACCATAGCAAATGCATGCAAGTTTATGCAGTTGCCTATTGCTCAATGGTCATATATCCTAGCCCCAGGTTGCAACAGGAAAATTACTTGTAGAGCGCCAAGGAGGTTGACATTTACTGGAATTTCAATCACCACTGCCACGGGCTACAACTGACTCGTGTAATTACTTATTACCTGGTGGTAGTAGGTAAATTTGGAATAAGGTGTCGCAAGGACGGCTAGGTCATTATGATCATTCATGGGTATTGGTAACACAAGTGAACTGGTGCACAATATGGTTCAGATGAATCTGCGAAATTGAGCTCATGTAATGTAGCATATAATTTGCACTGGTTTTGTGAGGAAACAAATGAATTGACTGCTGGTAATAACTTTAGTCTGAGTAAACACCCTAATTAATGCTTGAGGGCTTGTCACGGATTCCATACTTCACATAAGCATAGATAACATTTTAAATGTTACAGTAATCCATAAAACTGAAATTTAACATCACTTTAAAATTTAGATAGATATAGGTACTTTGTCATAATGCTGTGCACGCTTGATTAACTGTAAATCACAAAGTATCATCAAACGATATGTTGTATTCGATTTCAACGCTCTATGCAAAAACACTTGAAAAAGCTATTGATTCAGTTCATGGTTAAGGTCATGTCAGTGGATTAGGCATGAGTCATACAGATAAAACAGATACACAGGTCAGCAGGCGACAGCAGCTCTACGTCACCATACCAATAACAGGGAAACAAAGGCTCAAGGTACGAGTTCAAATCTAGTCTGTTGGTCATTTGTACACGATTTGCAACAAAAAAATATGATGATACATAAAATTTTATGTCCTATTTCCACTCTGCACAACATGACAGACGAATGATTGAGAACGTATTAGGAGAATCGTAGAACTAGTAACAAAATCAATAATAGTTACCATACGAAAGAATGAATGAGCAAACTATGTGACGCCAGAGAAAAGCAAACAGCAGAAACATACTAACATGCAGATTTGGAATCAACTTTCTCTGAAGGGTTGGGTTCTTGTGGCATTCCGGGTTGAAAAAAGAGATATGTGCTGGTGAGACCATGAACCATGTCAACAATGCTGTTCACGTTTGGATGTGGCTCAATTTCAAGATATGGACCCATAGCTTTCATCCACTCGTCTTTATTAAATACCTGAAAGCAAAAGAAGGATTAAAGTTAATGGCAGGAAGTGCACTTTCGTTAACCTACCGAGTATATCTATTGCGTGGATATAATAGTGACGTCACGATTAGGTGTTCATTATGGTCATATGCTATTTTAGGCAATTAGGCACTATAATCATAAAACATACCTTGCAAATGAACTCCATTTCACTGATTATATTGACGGCTCTGAAAACATTTCCATTATTGAGACCCTCTACTTGCTCCACGAGGATGTAATCGCCGATCCTCGAGGCTTCGTGGGAACCGTCAGGAACGAAAGTCGGTGGTGTCGGCGATGAAAGGTGCGGGGAAGAGGTATATCCGTTTTTAGCAGATCCCGTGAACGATTCCTTGATTCTTGTAATTGTGTCGTGCCGCTGGCGAGGGGGTAATGAACTATTGGTAAGTGACAAACCATTTCGCGGTCGGGTAATGCCATTAGGTCGCTCAATAGCGATTGGCTGTGACCGTGTAATTTGAGACATGAGTAGAAGTGTTCGTTGATTGCTAGCAGCTTGACAGGTACGCTACTTTATAATAAAGTCCACGTCCTCTCACAGTGAGAAAATGGCAACAAACATTGGGTGATTTCGAAATTTCTGAGCTTTTTGAGGGCGAGGTTCGGACGCAATTTCGGCTTGGCTTCCGCGCCAAGTGCTGTCGAAATCGTCGGCGTAAAGTACGACGGCGACCAAGGCGAGGAAAGATGTAACGGAAAATAGGTCCTCGAACACTTTATGTGCCCTCGCTTGCTACTTCCTCGGCCTATACGGTCAACCCTCACTGGGTTAAACCGCTATCCATATTTGCTGTTTCTGAAAGTGATATAACATCAAGGTCAATACTGAACTGAAGAAGCTATACTCCAACGATACACAGAATACAGACATACTAAAATTCCGTGGAAACTGTTACAAAAAGACTGAAATCCTGCCACAAAGAAGCCCATAGCTACGAAACTTTATATCAGACATAAGCAAAACGGAATAGTAAAACCGTCTACTACTACTTCAACACAACTCGGTATTTTGCTTCGACGCCCACCGTATTCATGCGCGCAGCGACTGGCATAAACACTGTCTGAATTAGACTCAGTACGAAATTGTATAGCCAGGCATTGATGGCCATATTACGGAGGATTTTATTTCGCGACATTTGTACATCTCAAATTGTTCTAACTCCCCGTCAGAAAGAGCGTCATATTATAAATCGAAAACAGTCTCGTACTATTTTCTATGAAATTCGAACTGAAGAAACATCAAGTCCCCGCCAGGCTCACACCTCGCAACAAAAAGAAACGGCGTCGAGAACGAGAAGGTTGCGTCATTTTGGTGATGTGTATGAATAGATGACAGGAATTTGTTACGCAATGCCAGGCTATAATCGCTGTGCGTTTTTTGTCTTCTCTCGTTCTTTCGCAATGCCACTTGCGCAATCCCGCAAATGAATAAACCCAGATCACATCGGCTATTTTAACTTACGCAATGCCGACCATGGTCATCGAAGTTTGGATGTATTTCAACTTCCAGCGACCATATCATGATGCAGACCGTGGTTGATTAGGATTGCAGAGATCGAAAATTGCGAAAGATCGTTATGAAAGTGATGTTTCATGTGGTCAAACATGGGTCTTTGAAATCGCAAACTTACGCCTACTCAACGCCCCCAGTTCTCCACAAAAAACCGAGAGAATTGTACACGCGCACGGGCGTAAACTCAATATCTCTGTTTGAACCCGAGTACGTTACATCCTGCATGTACCGGAACTACTTCATTTTCGTCATTCTTTTACGGAGAAGCCCGAAGCCTGTATTGCAACACACGTCCGTGCATTATACTTCTATGAAGTAGGAAGTCACCCCGCTGTTTTGCACCGGTTTTGTGCAAGCGATGTCTCGTAGGGTAGTCTATTGTATTTTGGGTGGGGTGAAAATAAAGGCACTCTCTCTCTCTCTCTCTCTCTCTCTCTCTCTCCTAATTCTGTTCATTTAAATCCCCTTCGAGATCAACGATCATCCAAATTTTCCCGGGATTGATACAAAGAATAATGTTCTGCCCTCAGTTTCGTTGTGGAGAAAAGCGACCGACTTGAGGCTCTTTCTTACGTCAATTTGCAGGCCGTAGGGTTCAAGTTCAAGTTTATTCATGAAATTTCACAATTTCAAAACATCACAAGACTGCGATACATTGAAAGATAGGACTATTGGTGAATGTTTGTGGCCATTGCCTATAGCCTACTATATTTCATGGTTGACGAATGAAAGAATTCTCTCTCTCTGCCGTAACGACTTGGAGTAGTCTTTGAGATCAGACTCCCACCTGGGCCTAGGCGATGTAAATAGGAGGCATGCACTGCACAGTGCACACTGAATGAAAGTATAAGATGGAATATAAAGTGATAAGCAACAAAATCAGGTGGCTTGTGACGGAAGGCGAGATGGATATATCAGGTCGTGGTCCTGTGAATATTGAGGGATGACTAGTATTCATTCAGAAGACATTGCTTGTATTTCGACTTGAATGTGGACATGGACATTGGACCGACATGCTCGACGACTGTCAGAATGTCGGATATGGCGAGGGTGCCCGCACAGCGCACACAGATAAACGTTTTGCCGAAGGTTAATAATTATGTTCTGTATAGTGCTTCAATAGTGCCAAAGAATCCTACTTTATTGTTATTAGCTCTAAATCTTAATTTTATTTAATATCGTCGTGAAGTAGTAAGGTAGATCTGAAATAAATATCGCCATCAAACCAATTTTCTTGCCAGTGGCAATCCAAGAGCACATTGCCGAAGTAACTATTGAACGTAAATTTCGAGTTTGACATAAATATAAGCCCTTTGAACGGAGAAAGTGCCCACTTTATTTGCATCTTCCATCGATCAGCATAATGGTTGTTTTCCGCAAGTGGAGCCGCGAGCAATAATAATTCGACTAATAATTCTTGAACGGATGTGATAATACCACGTAGTGTACAAATTTACGTCCCGATGCGACTTTCATTATGGGCAGCACATCTCAGCGTACGCCGTCTGTAAGAGACTATAGCAAGTAATTCGTCAACATGTTCCAGGTCAAATTAGAAAATTGCAGAAGGCGACATTTCTACCCCATCTTCCCAGTATGTAGATATCATGATTCATGCACGACTATGATCGTATTACAATTTGTGGACGAAAATGAGCCAATAGAAATCAGCTGTCGCTAGTTGCTCGTGGTTACTCTTTTTTCATAGCTGTTGAAGTGTTGATACAATCTCTATCCTATGTCGCTATAAAGAACACTTCTATGGTCCGGGAATATTCCATTAGTGTTGTGTGGCAGACATGGGGCGATTAGCCTACAGTGTAATCCAGGGATGTCAAACTCATCATGGTCCGCGGGCCGGATTCGAACCTTTTGATCGTTACCCGGCCGGACCAGTAAAATGATGCCAAAATGTGACCTCCAACCAAACCCATACCTTTAATTTCACAGGACTACGAATCCTTTATTATCAGGTCTATAAATATACACTATAAAATTTGGCTACTCGTCATAGGCCAGGACATCCCCATAATTCGCAATTAACGGAATAGGCAAAATGCGATGATTGGCAACGACGACATAAGTTGGGATATTCCTACGATCCCTTCGGTTTACTCTTAATGTGACGTTGGCCCTGCGCATGCGATAGTGACGACCAGAAGAGATTTAACTGTGAAAGCGGAGGTTGTAATTCGTTTAATTATTATCAAAACACCATTCGAGTTTCTGTAGAGGTTGGAAACGTTTAGAGTATGAAATTATACATCAGAGCGACCACAGATATTTGCATTATATTATCTGTGTAACCATAATATTTCCCTTGTATGTACTATTAAGTTACACGGAATGGCGTTTTAACTTTTCTATGGAACTATCTTTTGGTTCATTTTTCCAGAAGACTCTGAAATCAGCCCGCGCTCTTTTTCCTTCTCGTAGTTTCGTGCCATTGTCACAGACTTGTTCATGATGGTGAATAGAGTGAAAATGCCCCAGGTTTACGAGAAATTATCCCCGTATCCTTTGATAGAAATGTGCTCGATAACACCAAGTATTTTTCATCTACCCAGAATTGCTTCGCGGGTCGGATTGTCTGGCAGGTCGTATATTTGACACCCTGCTGGAAACTATTGCGATTACGATTACTTTTACGTATTTAAGAGTAATCATGATTATTCACGATTCTTCAAACTCAAGATCAACACATATTCGAAGATCAATTATTAAGATTGTGCTAAATTTACAGATATTTGATCGTTGTATAATCGTTGTAAAATATGCTTGTATTATCCAGCACATGTTTATCAAAAGTTGAAGGTTACATTTACAAAATATTTCCACGCAAATAGGTTCCAAGACCGCAAATGTCGAACATGTTCATTGTGTGCCATGACAATATTCCGAGGGCAATCTTGCGTTTTCACTCTGCTCACCATCAGTAACAAGTCTGTGACATCGACATCGGCAGCGTAGAAAATTGCACAAGCACATGCAGTTCAGAGTTTTCAGGAAGGACGAACCGAAGTCCTTATAGTAATTATTCACTTTCTTTGGTGTGGTGAGTTGATTCATTACGATGGTTCAAAGACGTTTTTATGCCGCGACTCGAAATATAATCCGTATAAGCCCGAATGTTGACTCAATAACAATATCTCTTAATAATATACACCCAATTCGAAGAGCACGCGTTTACTATAAAATCTGTTATATACATTCTTCACAACGCACGCGCACTGCGCACATATGCTCATTGCTCAGGGTCAAGGCGACACGACGACTAAAAGAAAGAGAACATAGAAATATGCTAAATTCTGTCGCCGTGACCCGCGGATTAGAACAACTCTGTTTTAGTGGTTTAGTATACCTTATTCAGGGCCGTAACAGCACTTCGTCAGGCCCCCAAAAAAACGTTGGCCTTGCGCCCCCCATGGGGTGATAAACCTAACTTCTGGGGGGCTTCGCCCCCCAGACCCTCATTTGGCTATCCACTTTTTGATGCTATTTCACATCTCCACTTGGTGTCCGTTAGGTCAGACAGCTTTTCCCGCCTAGACGCGCCAAGCGCGAAAAATTTCAGTAATTCAAGAATGTAATCGAGCGATATGATCGGGAATTACATATATATTGCTATCAATTTTGATCCTCTCTCTGCTCACGTTATCAGATTTACCGAAAACTGTAGGGCCCGTAAATAATAATTAAACATATTCGGGCGGGCGGACCCGTTCGTATGACTTCGTTACATGATTTTATTTCGTGACCTCCTTTCTGTTATATCAAAAATATAGAATCGCTCTAACGTACTAAACTAAAAGACGCACACGATTTCAAATTGGTATTTCTTCACTGGCATATATTTTGTTCCTACTGGATGGTATTTGTCTTCTGAGGTTCAGATTGCCAAGACAGGAACAGATGGCGCCAGTCATTTAGGCGCCTATGGACAATTAAACCTATTATTTTGTATATATAACGAAGTTTTCGGTCTGCGTAAGGGCAGTCCGTTTCGGCCAAGCTTTTCGCGCTGCCGATCGTTCTGGCACACTTCTTGGAGTCGCATGTAATAAGTCCTAAATCATTATATATCTTGGTGCGTAGTGGCGTGTTAATAGCCAACGCCGATATGTCCATTTCTATAAATCTTGCGTGTTTTTTCTTGGGGGAAGAGTACCAAATAATGAAGATATTTGGCAACTTTAAATCGCGCACCGCGCGAAAAATTTTGGAAAAATTGCACAAATTTTCAAAAAAATACTCTATAATTTATGCTAATTCACGAAATAATTTGGGGCCCCCTTCGAGCTCGGGCCCACCCAATTGGGGGGTTTGGGGTGCGGCAGTTACGGTGCTGACCTTATTCAATCGGCAAATCCTTTGAATTTTACCAATATCATTGTTTGCGTAAAATGTGTTGTTAGAATAGAGCGACCGTGATGCGTATAGTATCAGATATATGAATATGCGTAAAAAAGAGACATTCCACGGAAAACCAAAGGTATAGCAGGTTATTGTAGGCCCGGGAATGAACATTCTGGTATCATTTGATTGGTCCTGCCCGCAAGCGATCAAAATTGAGTTTGACACCTCCGTTCTACCAAGATCTGGCGCAATACGGCTTATTGTAAATACATTTATCATTAACTGTACAACGAGTATGATTTAAGAACTTAATGCATCAGAACGAAGCACAATGACATTTTAATGGAAATTGGCTTGGACTATTTTATTCCTTGATGGTGTATATCTTGTTATTTCTACCGGGTTGTGACCTTGAAATGCATATACGGACTCTATCAACCAAAAAAGGTCATGTCATGAGCGAGTGAGCGACCGCACGTCGGTTGTGTGGGTACTTAACAAAACATTTTTTGACGATGTTAGGGGGTATAGGGTCACTAGGGTGGCGTTTGATACTTGGATGTTTGGCTAAGCGGGCGTTGTGTATTGGACGAAGCTGTGAAGTTATTACCTATAGAAATGTCGGGTTTGGAAACCTCACTCCTCAAAATTACGTCATCATGTTGAGTAAAAGTCATCAATCGCGTCGCGACAAATCATCCCCATCACGGCAGATAAACATTTAGACAATACCGCGTTGCCAGCATGATTCATCAAATTTTGTCAAAATTTTAGTGTTAGGTAAAATATTGTCAAAATTGTTTACAGAGTCAAATTTGTTTGCAACCTGCAAGTCATTTGTATCGCACATGTTTGCACTGTCGGTGAACTTATTATTTGACATTTACAGCTTAGCCTACTTTATATAGGTCTACCGCTGTAGACGGCCTATTGTCTTCTCATTGTGAATCCTAAACGGTCAAATGAAACAAATAGGTTGATGTGGTCTTCTGCTCATTGCTCAACGTACCGCAATATCCTAACTGAAGCGAGACTGCGTGGACATTGGTTCTAATACCAAGAAGCGCATAATGAAATATTGTGATGTAGACAAGATTGTCAGAATGAAGTAACAAGGTGTGTCACCGGCAGTGTACGCACAACTTCAGTGTTGTCAACTGCTGATGTTGAAAGTTCTCCCTCCATTATTGGCAAGATAAATAGTAAGGATATACATTTTCTACCCGAGAATTTTAAAAAGTTTCTTTCGTTGTACTACAACAATCGAGATTGTGTTCAAAGTAAAGATTTTCCATTTAAAAATTTGTGAGGCGAGTGATATAGTGTGGTTATGCCCCTGGCTTCTCGTTCGGTAGGTCGTGGGTTCGATCCCCGGCCGGGTCATACCAAAGGCTCGAAAATTGGTGTCCGCAGCTATCCTGTTAGGCGCTCAGCAATCACGGATAGTATGGAGGAGTAAAATAACGGGGGCGCTGACTAGATGACCTCACGGCCGTATCGCAACTCCGTCGTCAAAGCATCTCGATGGTGCAGGCGAAAAATAGTATCATCTCTCTCTCTCTCTCTCAGTTTTGAAGTCAAAAATGTTTTTCAGGCAAAACTGCTTCGCAAGGACAGACATTTCCAACCAGAAATGAAGATAAGTAGTAGAATTCTAACATTATGTGCGAAAACATCTGATTTACATACATGAGGTCAAAATTAAGTTTTTTAAGGTGAAAAAATGTCAAGATTTTGATTTTTTTAGGTCAAAATATTCCGTTTTTTAGGTAAAAAAATCGCCCTATTCATTAGTAATTATAGATATCGGCCATTAGAGGTGAGAATGATCGCAAATTTTCGTGACGTCACAATATGGTGGTAGGAAGTCAGAAAACTATAGTCCTTGACCACTAGACTGAGAATATTGCGGTAGCCTATTTATTATGGCTTACACTTTCAAGGTGTCCAGATGCAGCCTTTTTAGTTTATTTCATGTTCGAGTATAACAATGGATGTAAAACTGTTGAAATAAATAATCTGTAGTTTTAAAAATGCGCCTTTTGAGATAGATTCCACCTTATTTGAGTATCGGCTAATCCGCCACATCATCTGCGTAAGCGGTGTCTTAAAAACCTAGAAGTGAACCGTGCTACAAGTCGGCAAATGCGGAAACATAATAAATAATATCTGCTAAGTGTAAAATGACCAATGTGGTCGAAACGCCATGAATGTCAAACAACAACAAGTCCCAGCGAATTTTTACTCAAGTCAAATTAGGTAGTTTCAAAATTTTTCAAGTCAAGTCGCGCAAATTTGTCAAAGTGACTCGAGTCAAGGCAAATCATCTAAAATCTTCCAATTTCGAGTATTTTCAGTTTGTGTCGTTTCATTTAAAGACGATACAAGTCACGGTTAATTTATTGAAGTTGCTGAGTGGTATTTGATTTCGCTGTAGCTATCTAGCGCCTACCATGTTTCGATGATGGCTGTTCTGTACAAAATGCCGAATTATTATCCCTTTGATTGATCGCCAGCGCCACCACGCAGTTATAATCAAAGGGAAATGCACCTTACACCTTGCTACTACAATTTTATACAGCTTACTTCCAAGTACAGTTGGACTAGACATTATTAGGCCTGTCAAAAATTTGGTCCGGGCAATAAAATAATATAGCCAATATTTTTCGTATTTATCTGGTGATGAAAATGTACTGGCCCCTATTTTTATTCAATTTCTTTTAAATCTTGCCCATCATATTGGACCATCTACGGCAGAAGGGTCACTGAGACACTTGAACGTGAACATCGAATAAGCCTTCACTGAGAAAATTGTTGCCGACAATTCGTCGCTAACCATTCCATATGATAATAGACTTTTTGTATTCGGCAATCAACAGGAGTTAAACTCACTCTGAGGACTGGTTTTAAAATTAAATTTCTTTTTCGTATCCATCTTCATAAAAACACATGTCCTAAACAAATATTTATAATTGAAGCTCTTCATCATCATCATTTTAGTATATTTTTCATCAAATCAATAGCCTACCTACACTATACGATTGCGATATAATGAAAAGATAGGGTAGGGTGTCGAAGCGATTTGGCGTAGTCTTTTAATCAGGCACCCACCATGGCCTGCAATAGGGGTCACCAACCTTTTGGAAACAAAGAGCTACTTCTTGGGTACCGATTCTTGCGACGGACTATCACAGTGGTCGGGAGTCTATGGCTCGCGAGCCATATATGGCTCTTTTGGGCATAAGATATGGCTCTTTGCCAAATATTTATTTTGAACTGAATTGATCATTATTGCAGCGATTTTTTAGTAAATTTTCATCACGACCAGAATGATTATTCTCGTGGCAGAACAAACATGTCTTTGAGAGGTAAAGACAATGCCGTCTTCAGGTTTGGGAGTTGTCATGGAAAATATAGGGCCAATATGGCTCTTCGGGCAAAAAGGTTCCTGACCCCTGGGCTATCAGTTACTCCCTTACCAAGAACAGAAAACTCTCACTCATCGGGGCTCACACCAGCGTCTCTCGGCTCAGTTATGTTCATGACCGTAACAGTACTTCGTCAGGCCCTCAGGTCTTGGGCCCCCATGTGATGATAAACCGAACGTCTGGGGGGATTCGAACTCAGACCACCCTCAGGCTATACGCTGTTTACCGCTACTTGTCATCTACGTTGGGGGCTGTTTACTGCATGCGCCTGCTTTTTTCACCTAAACGCGCGAAGCGCAAAAAATTATATAATTCATGATTGAATCGGTCAATATGATCGGGAATTGAATATTGCTATTAATTTTTATCCTCTCTCTGATCACGTAATCAGATTTACAGGTAGAGCTGAGTGAGGTGTGTTTGAAAATGTAGGACCCCTCAATAATAATCAAACATCTTCGGGCGTATACCCGTTGGCTGGAACGAAACAGCACTTTGTCAGCCCCCCCTAAAACGGGGTATTGGGCTCCCATAGGGTGATAAACATATCACCAGTCACGTTGTTTGCTTCTACCACGAAATTAGTCGTACTGTTCAGTGAGCCATCGCGAAGCGCGAAAAGTTTCGATAATTCATGATAAAATCGGGAATTGCATATTGCTATCAATTTCCTGTCCTCTCTGCTCACGTAATCATATTTACCGGTAGAGCTGAGCAGAGTTGGATCAATTGTAACTTGTAATTGAGCTGAATGTAATTAATTACATCTTTTCA
>ATSW01122671.1:0-11114 GCA_000444245.1 Botryllus schlosseri | reverse complement strand
CTACTTGTCCTGTTCGGGTCTACATATACCTTTGCGATAAAACATTCTTCACCATGAATATTAACAAGACATGGCTGATGTTCACGTGCAGTCTTTAGTGAGGATTTCTACGCATGACATGCAGCCAGAGGTCAAAGAACTTGTTGAGAACTTTGATCGACCACAGATATCTGATTGATTTTAACAGCTATCGAAATAGGCTGCATTACGTTAATAAATTCATTTTAAGTAGTGTTTTTGGCTTCTATGCTCCAAAATTAAATTTCACATTGAATACATTTATTCCTTGTGTATGTGGATAAATAAGCAATCAATGTATCGATTCAGGAATCCAGCCCGTCAAGTACTTAACCCATATCAGGCCCGCCGACTGGAGAAGTTGCCCGCCGCTGCTGTACAAGTTGTTTTATCGAGGTGATTCAAACAAAGCTAACTTACACCACTTCGGCAAGAATGCAAAGATAAGTGGCGACTAATGACTTACAAAATATTTCGGTAATTCTTTATTAACCAGAGCCTCCCATTTCTTGAGATATTTCCTCACTTCCCTCCAAACTAGAAGCGCGACGATTGACAGAATCAAAATTGTAGAAATCCCGATGACCAACATTATTTGTGCTTGCGCAGGAAAATAGTCTGCGATAAAAATAAGTAAACATGGTTAACATATGGAGCGTATATATTTCATGCGATGGTCAGTTCAAGATAAAGTGTCTGCTGTATTGATCGCATCGAATTGAAAGTAGATGAGTGAAAATCCCAACGCTGTTCTCATAAACTGAGTTACAATCTCGTAATATCGGTTACTATAGGAAAAGATTCAATATTACCAGCTCAATGTATTGAAACCTGATATTTAATCGCACACGGCCATTGGCGTACAGCCCGGTATGAAAACTATTGGTATTGGGAAAATTTCTCAAGACTGACGTGACACCGCGGTTGATCCATTGTGATGCGTCGAACACCCACAGTCCCACACCCACATACAATGTCCAAGTCAGTACACAGTGCGAAATAACAAATGAACACACGAGCTTAAAGCGAAAACACATGTCATTGAAGCCATTTTTAGACGACAGACTTGAATATGTTTTGTCACGTATACTCGTTAAAGTACCTCAAACTCATCTCACAGTCACATATAACAAATCAACTGTATTTGCCCCTGTAAATTACGGGTCATCTTATGTATATTCATAATGTAAATGGTCAGTGTCGTGTTTACACCTTACCGATTGGAGTTGCGATTTCTTTGGACGCCACTGCGCTCTGTATTAACTTCCCACTTGCGCGGGTTGTATACCAAGCGGATACGTTGTATAGGGTTCCTTCTTTGAGGTTAGAAAATGTGAACGACGGATCACAGGTGGCTGCAATGAATTTCATAAATAGGTTTGACGCCGGTACCTTCATTGGGGGCCAAAGATGAACAATTGAGCATGGATTTGGATTGAAATAACCGATTTTGTTGAATTTTGAATTGGTATTAGTGAGAAACTGTATTTGTATATGCAATTTCTAATAACATTTAATTTTCAAGCGATTACGGATGAAAAAATTTGAGTTAGACCTGTATTAGGTCATTATTACGAACCGAATCAATGACTTGGAGTTCACATCAGGACCAATATTTAGATTTGAAAATACTGAATCCACTCAAATCTGCTTTCAAAATCAACGGTTTGCGACTAATCTAAGTAATATATCGCCTCTTTATAAGTGTGTGATTCTTTTCATAGATGGCATTTATAGTCAAGTGAATCAATATCGAGTAATAACTGATCCAGTAAATTTCCATTGGCTGGTCTATATCAAATCGCGTAATAACGAAACATATTTGTTTACCATTGCGTAAATTTTCCTTCCGACAGCTTTTTCCACCTGTAATGACACGTAACGACTGTAGTTGGAAATATATATTATTTGACCTCTATAAATATTATTGTAGTTCGATTCTTCATCTATAAGAAAACAATGAGAAAAAAAATTGATCGTTCCTCGATACTTACCAATCTCAAAAATACACAAATTGAACAATTTTTCAAAATACTGCAGTGTAATATATATATAGCATCAATATGAGTCTTAATCAAATATGAGTCAATCGAATATGTGTCTATTTAAAGTGAATCAACTTTTGTAAAGCCACCACCGGGAAACAGAGCACACATATTTAAAGCATATATTGTCGTTCCATTTGTCGTAACGTAACGGGAGATTAAGACTGCACTCGATTACTCAAGGCGTTCACAGTTCGTGATAGGATAATATATAACCCAGGGGTAAGGATGTTCAACTAATTATTACTTACTTTCAGTCAAACACAGCGAATACGCAATTCGCAAATCATAGCTTCCGCTATCTCGGATGGCATTTTCCAATTCCGTCGGAAGTTTGTATACTATCGAAATCGTTGTAGTTGTTGGACGTATCACTTCAAACTCGGGTGGATCCAGTTTCACTGAAAACAATGCGCGAATGTCACGCCCATTACCGACTGATTTTAATTTGAAGCATCTTCGTTAGGTGTCGACTATAATGACCACGGCCTATGAACAAGGATCAAAGCCGAACGATAAAGTAAAACACTCACTATTCCTGTCGACAGGCGGACAAAGTTTCGTTACTGATACGGCCCGAATCTTGCTATGGTTCGCTTTCTTCTGATATATTGCGGATACTTTGTAGTTGTCTTAATCAAAACTATATGCAGAAATTTCGGATTGAATTGGGACGTGGGTTCTCTGCTATAAACAATGAATGACTATATAGCAGAGTTGAAGTAATACAAATTTTCAGCTCTACCAATTTAAATTATAATTATAATTATAGCAACACATTGTTTTCCAAATTAGACTATAATTTGAAATATAGCCACCCATTTTTTACAAATTACAGATTAAAATTAGTATCACTGAATTAGCGAAAATATTTTGATACAAATAGCTACTCAATCGTATACGCCTACTAAAGACTTCGAGACGACAAATTTTCAACTAGAAGCTATATATATATCAGTTCATTGAAACTCACATAATCCCCAAGGCGCCATCTGCGATATAGACAATCGACATCCTGTCTTCGTAACTTCCTCAACAAGCTTTGTATGGTTCTCATCCTCGTAGCACGAGGCGTTGGCGTAATGCGCACAATTGTAACTCACGCTTTGAGTGTACACAGACAGATTAACTTTTGTAATTCATCGATCCAGACGGCATCTGTGTTACCATGATCCGACAGCGTATTTCTGCAAACCCCACTCGCGCTTGATACGTTTGGGATGCTGCCAAATAACTTCTCTCTGAAGATTGCGGTCTTCACACCTCATATCTTGCGGCTGCATCTGTCTGATATCTATGGTAAAAAGAGCAATTCTGTGATAATCCAATATTATCTGAGAGGCGTGCGTCGTATTGATGGGGTATAGATAGGGTTGCATCTAAAACATACGGTATTTAAAAACACTTTGTTTAAAACATATTTTAAACAGTGTTTTAAACAAAGGCATTTTGAAAATAATTGTGTTTTTTTTAAGTTGTAAAATTATGCCATAATTGCGTAAATCCTTTCCAAAAACATGTTGTATGAGCCTACGGACAATTATTACCCGATATAACCGACGCATATCGATATGGGATGGTTGGAACTCTCAAAATAGTCTGTTCAACAATAATAGTACAGATATTTGGTCAAAGGAGCTATATTTACCCTATATAGCTCTACCACTTCTTCAAAGTTGACAGCGCCAGTTAACACTAAACAGGAAAACATATTAGATCGAAGGTATTCACGGAATTACCATGTATAATGGTGTAGCTTCGATCAGAAATCGAACTATTCCTTATTGACAGGTCATGATGAATGTATAATTTAGGTTAGGGTCATATAGTACCATTTTGATTTCATATCGCGTACTATGCGTATGTGCGTTTGTGTAGCACAAGTTTAGTGTTTCCTCGGCCGCTGAGTGTCGCACGTGAGATTGATTGATTGATTACGTGTTTATTTGAGTTTAGTCTGATGGGAGTGTACAATTGGTCTTCAGATCGCATGTGACGGTGGAAAGAGAGATCGACTTTGGTTGTTGTGTTGCTGCTGTGCCATTGTGGCAATTTCTGTTTTAATCTTTGCAATAAACATAGCATAACTTAGGCTCCATCATTACACTGTACTTATGTTTGAAGTACTAAAGATGAGAGCCGCAGTATCTATACTAAAACGTTAAGATTGGAAAATGAGCTAACAAAATTCATTTCATACGCACTGGCATGTTGTCGGCGCTTCCCGTCGCTTGTATCCAGGAGTTCCAGGACTGCAAGCCAGAATACGAGTGCTATTTGCAAATTACCACCCATTATACCGCGCTGCATCGAAACTGAGAAATCACACGCCTTCCCATGACTACGAAAGAATATCCTGCCTTCACACTGCTCAAGCTCCTTCCAATCCTGACATTCGCGAACTGGACGACCCGATGTGTTTAAAAAGCAAATATTGAAAGACAAGTAGATGAGATTTTTCTTGTAGTGGTGGATGTGAATAGCTAAATCAACATTGGTCAAGCATTTCGTTTCGATAACAAAATGTTATTTCACACGGTTCATTGTTCGATGAGCTAGAGAACAATAAGTATGAACGCTTCAAAGTCATATCATACTCTTTTGTTTGTGTGGTATCATCCAACTGTCACACGTTTCCTACTGCGAGCCAGAGATGAGCGGATTTGAAATTTCTATGTCCTAATCCAATCCAAATCCGTACCTTCAAATCCAAATCCAAATCCTAATCCATAACTTTTTCATATTCAAGTCCATGTCCAATCCTAATCCGATTCCAACTGGAAATTCAGAAAAAATACTAATTTATGCAATGAAGGGATTCGAAAATTTTCTTTCACAACCAACGATTCACTTGATTCAAGATAACTTAGTAACCTTAAGTACATTAATAACTGATCTGAATAAAGTTTGTCGCCATTCGCCACACGACATTTCAATCTCCCAGAAAATCGGTCAATCCAATCCAAATCCTAATCCGTTCCGAAAAAAATGTCTAATCCAAATCCAATACAAATCCGTCAAAATTTCACAAATCCTGTTTTTTCAAAACCTAATCCTAATCCATGCTCATCTCTGCTGCGACTCCCAAGTCCTATTTGCAACACAGACTAGAAGGTTCCACCCTTCTGCAAATTTTTTATAATGGGAAATGTCGACGACAGTTACTGCGCTATAGACAGCTTTGGTCGGTATCGTAGCACTTCTAGTTTTTCGTACTAGCTTATTTAAGTAAGTTTTCCATTTGTACTACATACTAAAGTGGTTGTGTTTTAAACTACTGCCGTGTCTATACTATACAGTTTCATAGGCAAAATGTCTTCGCGTTTGTACTTAGGATTTCGTAAAGTATAGGAATAGGTTTTGGAATATGTTTGCGTCGTGATCATGAATAAATTGGTATAACAACTGGGCGAAGTAGCCGATGTATCTTACTAACTGGATATATTTTGAAAAATTGTACCTATTTGTAGCGTTAGCCGTTTTGCGCTAGGAAAATCTTGAAAATATCCCCACCCTATTAACTGCTATATGTAGCCCTACAATCAAATCTACAATTTGAAACTACTTATACTTGAATACTTTCATACTTCCAATTTCTACTTCCACTTGAACTAGGTTTGATATGTCTTGGAAGTTCCAACTTTTCCTTGAAAACATAATAAGGTGATTGTGTTGCATATTGCGCGTGTTACTAAATGGAATGCCAAAGTTGATAATTCTGCCCAATATAATGCAAGAGCACTATTTGCCTGTTGGTTAGAAGGGACAGAAATCTACAGATATTCACGATATATGTCTATAGCTATGATCTATAGGCGATAGATGAAACAACTACTCTGGCAAATTACTCTGCTAAAATTGCAAGAGGGACACTAATCTTCCCTTTTTCGATAAATCAAAAAGCGAACAACTCAAATATGATATGTTGGTGCGAAAATTCAACTCAATGCCCTATGTCTACATTTTGGAAAGCACTTGGAATACTCGAATACAGACTTCGGATGGATTGGGGTAGGATCGGAAATCCTACATTGCAACATGATGTAAACATATCTGCCTATATTAATAACTCTTGACAAATGGCTATATAGCATTATGTTCACACTGTTGACATATTGCAGATACCACATGTCGAATCACTTGAATTCCGATTTATGGCAAGGATGAAAATATCGACGCAGGATGGCCGCAACCAAGGCAGCAACCAAACCAGGCAGGTACTGAATAAATCCGAACGAACATATTTTCCACGAGGTCAACCCTTTATATATATATATATCTTTCCAGAATGTGAAAAAATATGTCTCGTCATGTTGAGATGTACAATGTACATATAATAATCAGCAACCATGTCACAAAACCGCCGAGACCAAATTACGAGAATGCCGTTTCAGTGACCGTGGCGCAAAGGGCGATAAGCGCCGGATCTTTCTATTAATCAGCAACAACAACAACGAGAATCCCGTGCAGTTATTCATGTATTTTCATTTATACATTGTGTCATTCCGAGAACGGATAGTCCGTCATTACCGTATCTTTGTCGTTCCATAGTGTTAATTGTTCAATAAATGTAACAAGAGGTCACAAGTGTGTTATTGACGGGGCACGTGGAACTGTAATAGCATTAACGTTCTTGTTCGAGTTGAAACCAAGCTTAAACTCAACTCGCACATATAATTTGTGATGTCTATCTTGGCCATCATTGGTTGCAGGTAATTAGGCCTGATCAATAGCATTGTTGCTGTTATAGTGGTACGCTGTGTGAAATTGCACTTGTGTCTTCAATATTTACAAGCTCATTTGTAATTAAGCAAGTGGTATCACGCTGTTGCGTTTCAATCGAACAGTACAATGACAATTTACAAGCTGTACCTCGCATTTCTGAACTGGCATTATCGGGAGGAGACAGCAGAAGTTACAATATTGTAGTGGGTCTGCTCTTTTATGACTGTTGATTCACAGTTCATTTTGTGTACAGGTAGTAGTATAGTAGACCCGCATTCACACCTATAGTATTGTTGGGCTATATACCAGTGTTGGGATGACTCGAGTCATGACTTGACTCGAGTCAGACTCGAGTCACCTTTTTCGTATGACTTGACTTCGAGTCACTTTGCTAAAATGACTTGACTTGACTTGACTCGGCGTATCAGAAATGTGGATTGACTCGTGACTCGGAGCAAAATTCACGAGTCAATTTCAAGTCATCAAGTAATCGGTGTCGATAAAAATCTGTATCTGTAATATGTTTGGATTTTCGCGAAACGCTTGTGTAACCCATGAGAGTGACCACATTCAATGATCGTGCGTTTTACTGAGCCTCAATTGTTCTCTCACAAATAAATTGACCGCAAACGAAGGTATCGAAACTTATGGCTTACGTTGTCGTAAACTAGCAGTAAAGTAATTGAATGACAAAATGTATATTTATGTTCTCACCTTAACCAAACCTCTTGTATTATTGAAATTGAATTCGAATATATTTCATATAGTACCCAACCATTGGCGCAGGCTCGAATTGTATCATGGGTAATGTATTGGGTCTTATCAATTCGTTCTCAATCAATTCTCTATTCTCTATTTTGGCTGGTAACTATCAACTGAGGCTATGTAATTACTTACGTAGTTTATCAGTTCTACATATATTTGAGCGATACAGCGCCTTCTTGCGTGTTATACAACTCTATATTCGTTTAGCGGTTCAGAATCAATGACCACTCAATATGTATTTCAGACAGCTAGGAAAATGCAATGACGTTATCATGCCTCATACTTCGAAAAGGCAATTTGACTTGAATTGTGACTTGACTTGACTTGACTCGAGTCACCTCCCAAAATCGAGTGACTTGACTTGACTCGAGTCACATTTGAAAATCGATTGACTTGACTTGACTCGAGTCATAATGTGCAATGACTCGGAATGACTCGTGACTCGAAGGTAGTGACTTGATCCCAACACTGCTATATACCTATAGAGCAGTGGTTCTCAACCTTTTTCATCTCGCGGACCGGCAAAATTTCAAAAAATGTCTGGCGGACCGGTGAACTTTCAAAATTGAAATGAAGTCAAAATGTAAAGTATGCAACCGTTTTTTTGCTGTTATATGGTGCTAGAGAGCGACATTAAGAGGGTTTTGATCGTAATTAATTATCTTCATGATGACATTCATGTGATATTACGGTAGTCAGTCTGCTGAGTTGAGGTAAAATTGCCTCGTCCAGATAAACGTGCTACCGCCGTGAGTCGTTTACAGTCTTTCGCGCCAAAGGTCGTGGGTTTAACCGACCACATCAACTCGAATAATATTTTTTTTTCTTTGACAATATCGAGTTAAGAAGCGTTTCGGAGTCAAACCAAGCACCTTCTCGTGCTACCTTTGCTCATTATCCACTGCGACCGAACGCATAGGCTACTCTGCCAACTACGAATACGATGCGCGCCGGAAGAAAATACCTCCCTATACATGCAATCCGCGTCGAAAAAGCACTTCGTCGGCCCACGCCCCTAAACGTTGGCCTTGGGCCCATAAGGCGCCAATGGCGAGAATTTTCGATCATTCATGACTGAATCGGTTTTCTCGNTGCCAAATTTTCGGCACGCGTTTCAGGAGTNCCATGTNAGCCTNAACGTGATTATGTGTTGGTACGTCGTGGCGCGGTAATNGCTGACGCCGAAATGCCTATTTCNATTTATCATGCGTATTTTNCGGANACGGNCACCNAATAAGCAAGACATTTAGTGACAATAAATCGCGTTAAGCGCGAAAAGAAAATGGCAAATGTTGGNAAAAGNTGTTTTAAAAGTACGCTNTCATTTATGTTCATTTGNAAAATAATTTTGGGCTCTTCTNANGCTCGGCCCCTCTCCAACTGGGCGGTTTGGGGTGCCCCAGTTACGGTCCTGCACAGAATGAATGAATTNAAAACNAATTNTCGCGCAAACTGCGCTGTTTAGCGATGAGTCAGCTCGTATCTGTNCTGTACTTGTCGCTCGCATGTCGTCAAATGACACGTCTNGAACTTAATANGTCCAATCGAACATGCTTTNAGCCATAATNTTACCTCACGAAGTTCCGAATCAGTTTAAAATTTGATGTTTTAATCATTTTATCAATGGACAAGCCTTCAACATTGCATCTTGAACTTGAGGTGTAAAATTGTAATATCCCTGGCGGACCGGCAGGAACGACGTCGCGGACCGGCGGTTGAGAACCACTGGTGTAGAGAGTCTTCCGAGACCAGGATGAATTTTTCACCGCGAGATCTAAATTTCGTCTGTTTCCTCCGGAGCGACTATAATTCTGCCACTGCGTGGTATTATATGAAAACCTGATGATTTAGCTCTAGCCCGTTTCCGGACCAAGCACCTAGCGCTAACTGAGGCATTATACCATATGTAATATATTTCAACGAAAATAATCGAGAATCAATAAACTTTTCAACTATGCGAGATTCATGTTAGTTTCGTCTTCTGTGTTCGTGCATGGTCATCGGTCATGGTTCGTGAAAAGCTCTTACCGAATTCGGATGATCGATAATTGAAATTCGATGAATTCAAGGTTTAATGATTTTTAGATTACAGTAAAATTCCTCTCTTTCACAGATATGTTCGCAAAGTAGAACCTCCCAAGGTTCGTTTGATAACTTGAACCTCTACAACATCGAGGTTTGCATACTGAACGCGAACGGGAACGAAACGTTTGCACCATATGCCCGGTTAATATTCCACGAATTTATTTCCATATACTGAAGGAAAACCATTCAAAGTACACAATACCATTATTCTCCCTCGACTTCTCACTCTAATAGTCGGGAGGACGGTTTCCTAACAAATAAAAATGAAACAGTTTCAGTTGCCTGTTATATCATGGAATTGCAGGTCTCCCCTCTTGTTGATATAATAATGCCTTCTGATTGATATCGCAAAATGTCCAGACGTTTTACATAGACAGACCAACCAAGCGTCAACAATCTTCTGCTATTTGATGCATGACAATATATATCTACTGATTTGATTCTCCGGTTTCCGCTTGTAAAATCATTCTATGAAGCCGTTGTGTTACTATTCTTCTGTTATGTTATCGAATTCATAAACGATGAGATGCGATGTTTAAAATAGTCGAATCATATATCGTGTAAATGACTTTGTAGTCTTACATTTTTTCATTCGATCGATTCGCTGTAATAAATTTAGTAATAGTTGCCAGCATACGCTGATGTTGATTTGGTGTAAAGTATATGAGATTTTTATTGAGGTCAGACTAAAAATAGTAGTACTAAAAGAGCCTGATGACTAAAAATAAGATCTATCACATGAATCATAACGTATAAATCCTAGTGTTCTGTGTGGAAAACCCTTGAATAAATATAATAGTGATAAATATGATGATAGCACATAATCTGAACCCCGGGATAGGTTGATGGCATAAATTTATTTCGCTTACAACGCCTGAATCCATTGGTTCAATAAGGACTCCTCGCATGGCTTCCGTAACACGTATCGCGAGCGCCGCAAAATAGCATGTATTTTTCAATAGTTTTCCTTCCTCCATTCATAGCGTTACACTTTCGATTTTGCCTTGGGTACTCAGGATTCTGATTCGTGTATAAAAAGAGAACATACATAGGCATCAGTATCACGTTCCGTTCGGTTATTCATTAATATATTGTCAGTTTTAAACCATAGTGTCCTGTATGGTGTGGACACAATGCAAATCTCACGGCTCAGTGAAATTGATCTACGTCGCAAATCATGCCCATCAAATCAGCCTCGAAAGTTGAATTGTAACGGAGTTTGGAATTGTGACGCTACCATGCCGTCTGAGAGCAGGTGATGAGCAATGCAAACTGCAAACATATTGGCTAAATTGTTGCGCAACCGACTGAGCATTCACACTCTCACTCTCGTGCACACTGGCTCCTTAGCTGCCAAGGCGGCATGGCTGCGTCACAATACCCAACTCCGTTACAATGAAACATTCGAGGCTGATTTTGGGGGGTTCCAAGGCCACGAGCAGAATAAAATTTATATTTTCGCAATCAGTGCCGCGA